>CABHPP010147715.1:5812-40994 GCA_902168425.1 Peromyscus attwateri | reverse complement strand
GGGGGGGGGGCAGGACCCTTTACCACAAAACTATCAATAGGCCAGTTTATCATGTAATAAAAATATGACTTGAAATCACATGTCAGGGATGAGCCATGAAAAATGTGGACAGGATTTACTTTCAGTTCATGCTCCTTCCAGAAGTATCACTTTGTCTTTCATTGTGGGAAACTGGGGAAAGGTGGTGTGGTTTCACTTGTGCTAAATGATCTGTATCAAAGATTTGAGTCTGTTTGTGACACACAAGTGTCCCAGGGGGCTGTACTCTCAGTTCATATTATACAACTCCAGAGATGGTTTCTAGAAAAACCAGTCTCATGCCCTCTAGGAAAGGAAAATGTGACACTGGTAAAGGAAGAGAAGGTCGAGAAAATATCTTGCATGTAGCAGAGCCCCAAACCTTGAGTCTTACAGGGCAGTACTATTTTTATGTTATGTCCTGGCACACAGAAATGGCTCTAACTATGACGGCTTCTTCCTTTCTCTCTCCCAAGATTGAGAATTTCATACTTCTATCATACTGAAGCCCTGGGCTGGTGAAACATTCTTCTCTTCCTGGCACATTTATTTAGCTGGCATATCACCACATAGAGTGTTCAGGGTATCATGAAAGGGAATCTCAACCCAGATATCTAACATCTTCTAGTCTATCATTCCCTGGTGCTGCCTGCCACAGGGCTGTGGGCTAACTTCTGTATCTTGACTAGAGCCCTCTTAATGAGAAATGGCCCTGGTAAATACTGATGATACTAGGGAAAGGATGTTGATTATTTAAAAAGGAACTCAGCACAAGCTTTGGCCTGTTTTATCCCAAAGAGTGAGATGTGAACGAAATGCAGGAAGAGCAAGGTCAGAAAGTAGATCACTTTCCCCTTGAGAATCATACTTCCTGGAGTCTGAATAATCAGGTCATATAATTGATATACCCTATAAGTGGTACTGAATAGGTTCCAATAACTTGAGTAAATGCTTGACCCTAGGAAAAGTGAAATATTTTTGTTATTTGCATTGCTAACATTAAACATTCCCCCAGAATATCCCACTTTCACAGAATTTAATGGAAGCCGCAGAGCAGACAGAATGTCTAAAAACTGGTCATCAGCATGAATCTGACTGCACCTACTTGATACAACGCAATCTTGTGATAGGGTAGGGAAAGAAGGCCTTTTAGTAAGGCCTTCACAGAGAACAGAAAGGGAAAAGGTGGGGGCAGTAAGCCTGGACAATAGCTGGAGGTAAAAGTGGACATTCCCAAGGATGTAAAGAATTGCTGGAGACACGTGCTATTGAGAGGAATGGGGCCTAGACATGCCTAGGTGTGGAAGAGTTCACAATTGTTTCCAACAAAGGGCAGAGAGAATGACTCTGGCTCATACAGGCAGCTTTACTGATCATGGCTACCTCTCCAAACAGAAAGGGAGAAACAACACGAGCAGACTAAACTTTGAGACAGAGTTGTTTTGCCCTAAAGACGACATCCTTAACCAAGATACTTACAGGTAATTGGCTAAGTTGTGCTCCTGCAGCGTATGTGTTTCAAAACCGTGAGGGGTTGTGTCAAAGTAGTCATTGCCAATGCCACAGATGAAGCATTTGGTCTATAAAATCAAACAAACAAACAGAAAAGGCATTAGTATGCATAGCAACAGAGAGGAAAAAACGCTGACAGCCAGTTGAATTGGGGACATGGAAAGCTGCTTTCCTGTTTAACGCTTTGGCTATCAGGCATTTACTTACAGTCCCACCTTCCTAGCTGAAGGTGCTGCTCCCTCCGGTTATGAGACGGGGCAGCAGGGTGTCAGGCATGGGAGGGTGTAGCACACAGGGCATTAGTGCCCAGGGCTGGTAGACTGGTGCAGAGGACGTGTGGCAACAGGCACGGGAAGCAAACCTTTTAGTAGTTTTGCTTAGGGACAACCCTAATTAATAGCCCGGTCTGTGGTTTGAGGAACCTGTGTGGGGTTGAAATACGTAGAAAGAACAGTACCTCCATGTCTTCACGTACTTGTTCCTGCTGGTCTCGCAGTTCTCCAAAAGCATCAATAATCAGACCTGGGTTTTTAAATACAAAAGACAAAGTGCCTTCACCTGCACCATGGTCTTGGGGAGAAGTGGCAGAGGCCATTTTGATTTGTCAAAAAAGTGAATTATCAAGCTGAGCTGGTCAATTATAGCAAAATTAAAGGGGGAAAGAGCTGTGTTTTCAAGCACTTGGTCCTGGCTAATCAGTTCTCATTACTTCTCTTCCTGTGCTTCAGCACTGACAACTACTTCCCTAACGCTGCCATCTCCCAATCCCTCAGATATCGATTGATGTATTCTCTTTGTCTTTGATCAGTGTCTTCCCTCATTTGCTTCTGAGCCCTCAACACTTAAATATCAGTACCACATTTCAGCATGACTCAAACGAAATTCATCATCTTTCCTTCTTCAGTTCCTAGCAAGCTGTTGACTAAAATATCAGTATTTTCCTATCGACTCTAAAAAACAGTAAGCCATGCCATATTTTTATAGCTTCTTTCTCTCCTGCTTCCCCACATCTCTGTATGGGAGAACAAAGACAGGTAAGGCAAGCCACAGGAGACATCTAGGAAGCAGAAGGGATGAAGATGTAATTTAGAATGAGGAGTACTCTGTGCTTGTTCTCAAGTTTCTTGGAACTGTCTGGGTGGCTCTTTGGCTCTATATGTATAAGACTTCACAGACTAAATGCTCAATGAGTTGTTAAATTGACAAGTTAGATGAGTTAGGGAAAAAGTCTTTATAAAACCATCACTTGATGGATGTAGAAAAGCTAAACTAGATTTATTTAATCCAGGTCCTACATACTGTAATTGACAACCCTACCTTGAATGATGGCCAGCAGGATGACAATGACGAAGAAGAAGAAGGTAATGTCAAAGACGATGCGATACATTTCGTAAGGGTCACCGGCGGGGTCTTCAATTTCATCACCAATGCCGCCACCCGCTCTCACTCCCACATACATGTGGAAGAGGTAGCACTAGGGAAGATGGGGTGGCACTTCAGGTGAAAGGCACATGGCTCTCCAGGAGCATGCTCATTTCACACTACAGACCTAACCATGACAATCCTGAACTGGGAGCAGGGACCTTCAGTGATGCTGGCCTCTACTGTCCACGGCACCCAGCTTGCTGTCTACCAGGATCAAAAGATTCTTACATTTTTGAAAACCTACTTTGAATCGCGATACATATAAAGGTTGTTAAGGTCTGATGGTATAGCATATGCCAGCTATCGATTTTGTCTTATTGAATTTCAAGAGTGCCAGCCTGGTTTTTAGGCTCTTTCTGCTTCTTTATCGCCTGTATATTTGTCAAGGATTTCTGTAGAATCTTAAGTATGGGTTGAGCATCCCTAACCTGAAATCAGAATGCTTTTAAACATAAAGCTGGTCAAATGCTGTCATGACACCTCCTCAGGTCAAAAATTCAACACCTGACCTCATGTAATGGCTCATGTCAAAATACAAGCATTCTAAATACACTGTGTAAAATTACTCTCAGACTTTGGGTTTAAAATACAGAGGGAGCTGATGAATTTCATGTTTAGATTTGGGCCCCACTTTTTAAGGCACAGCATATATGCAGATATCCCCCAATCTGAAGCAGTTATGGCCCCAAGAATTTGGATAAGGAACATTCAACACACTCAACCTGCAGTCGACTTTGGCACGTGTTTGCACTCAGCCGAGCACTGCCTCATTTAGCCAGGCACCCTTATCCTTTACCTCACCAGAGGGCTTAGGATCGCAGAGAAAAGGCAAATCCAGAGCAGGGAGTGGCCTGAAGCCAGGTACTGGTTACACTGGTGATCTGATGATGGGCATTGCTGTCCTGTGAGAGTCCTTGTCTCAAAGATAGCATAAGGGGAGTTTTAGCAAAAAGCATTACCTTTCATAGAGAAATGCTCACAGACCTTTACCTAGCATGTCTTTCCCTGAAATTAGATTGTGATAAACCCTAGAAGAAGATGCTGCTACCTCCACGGTGTGTGTTTCCCCAGCTGTGCCAGGCTCTTCAGCCTTTGGTAGCTCTTTTGAAAGAAGCTCAGTGAGTGGCTGAACTAAGAGTCTGATCCTTAGAACTTCATTCCCAGTTTTCAGAGATGAAAACCAAAGATTTACTGCCAGGAAATGTAGATGTGCTCACTCACAGCATGCCTAATCCTCATCCCCAAGTGAGGGAAATGCTGGTACCCCTTGTCTCCCACGGTGTGATGACACCCATTACCATCCCCTCCATCTCCCCAGGACACTACCCTCTCTTGGACAGATGACACCTAGTCTCTTCTGCTCAAATGCCACAGCTGGTTGTTTTGCCAACCACGCCTGTGGCTCATCTCTCCCAAAGAGGCCCTGGGACCGTGGCTGGTGGGTTACTCACTGTCATCATGTCGTCACACTTCATATCCGGCTCGTCGTCATCTTCACTTTTGTTATAGAACTTGCGGAAGAAGTTGAAAGCCACCACAGTATAGAGGTAAACGACCACAGCCAGGAGGCCAACAGTCAGAACCAGCTAGGGATGAGGAAACATGTAGAGGAGTGGGATTTCCACCCTGAAAGGCTCATGGGGTCCCCAGAGGTAAGGAGGACAGTGATGTGCTTTGACTGCTGGTGGAGAACAGGCTGACAGGCTTATCAGGAGAAAGGAGTTCATAGGTGAAGTGTTCAGGGCTGAACTCTATCCTCCCTGTGGTTTACGTGTGGAGTCCTAACCACTAGTAAGTACATCAGGCTGTGACTCTTTGGGGACAGTGTTTAGAAGTTAAGTTATAAGGAGGCTGTGTGGGTAGTCCCCCGTCCAATCTCATTCATGTCATTATAAAAGAAGATTAAGAGCCCGATGACGTAAAACATATGCACCCAGAGTGACAGTTGTGTGTAATGGCACCAGAGCATCACTGTGCACAAAGCAAGGAGAGAAACCTCAGAGGAGACCAATCCAGTCAACACTTTCATATCCCACTTCCAGTCTCAAGAGCCTGAAGTTATTGATTTTCATCAGTTAAGTCACCAATCTAGTAATTTCTTAAGGCATCTCCACCACACTGATGCCTGGAGTATGGTTTTGTACACAGGTGAAGGGCGAATGTACCTGTGAATCTAAGTGAAGGTGCTGTGAGAGGGTTCTATTGTGTTTATAGAGCTACTTGTTTTCCAAAGCTGCTACTCTAAAGCTGCAACTGAGAAAATCTGAAGTTTCCTCAGACTGGTAGCTATCCTTCAGCTATATTATATCACAGCCATAATCTGCACAATCACCACAGCTTTGAAGTTATTATAAATATTACAATGGTTGAGCCAAGGAGTCTGCTTAGGCCACCATGGTGTCACAGGACATGTTTACTTCCATGCTATATAAGGAAGCCAAGGATTCAGCAGCATGAATGAGGAGTCCAAGGACCTGCTTCTGTGGCCCATTCCAGCAGGGACTAGATATTGGAAGATAAACAGTGTAGATCTTTTGCTTTTGGGGAGCTGTACAAAAGGAAGTAGCACAAATGCTAAGGTAAGCACCCAAACTGATGTATTTCTGGCCTCCTGCGGGATGAAATTCCTCAGATCTTGAGGAACAGAGCTCCTAGGAAATGCTTTAGAGAGGGAGAACTGGTCCTCTTACCAAAAAGCAAAGGGATTGTTGACCTAAGCTCTGCCACATACCAGCTGTGTAGTCTTAGGGGCCACACAGCCTCTTAGCCTGAATTCTTTTGAGATTAACATCTACCTTATAAGGGGAGACTCAGTACCTGAAACATGGCATAAACTTGGCATATTTTAACTTTCTTGTTTCCCTGCCCCATACAAAAGTTTAGAAATATGATGGAGTATATCTCATACATACTTAACTATACTTATTGAAGAAGAAAATGCTGAGCAGTTTGAATTGGCAAATAAGGAGAATCCATTAGAGGCTTTTAATATGACCATAGTCATTGTATCCAGTCTTTTACATATGGTCAAAGTCAATTCTTTGTTTAGCCATGTAGATGTGCACCTTATGTATGCATAATATATGTAAATGTATATTAAAAGCATACCTATTAACTTATTGATTATTAGGGACACATGTCAGAAGTGCCTGATCTATCTCTATCTATCTATCTATCTATCTATCTATCTATCTATCTATCTATCTATCTATCTATCTATCTCTCCCAGGGGTTAAATAAGAGCCATGGAGGAAGAGGTAGGTCCATAAAAGGTACCCAAAGTAATTCTGATATGTTCATTATTCTGCTCAGCCCATCCTTATTCTCCTAGTTGATCCTAACTTCAATGTTCCATCATCAGTTGCATGTTGTTTAAAAAAAAAAAAAAAACTGCTAGTAGTTCAAGTATTTGGCCAAGAAAGGAGCATTACATACTATGCCAAGTTCCTTCCTGACATACACCAGCATACTACTTTTTTTTCTTTTCTATACATTCTGTTCCAAATAAGTATAAATCCAATACCTGTTTGCCATTGTGAGTTACAGATGACAGGATTGTCCTCAAGGTCTTAAAGCCCATTGCAATATCCAACAGATGAGCAGCAAAGAAGAAGTTGTTGTAGTGGCCCAGGACAGACATGGTTGTATACCAGGCAAGGTAGAGAAAGGACTGTGGAAATGAGAGAAAGTTGGCAATTTTTCAGGCATTCATGATACAATGGGATCGTTAAACTATATTCCCCTCATTTTGAGGGACAACATGAAGAAAGGGGCATAGGTACTGGGGTGCTGTAAGTTGTCCCAAGATCTACAAAGGAGCCCCATTCATGTTATACTATTGCACAAGGCAGAGTTTTCCCCAGCACTTCTCAGGCTCCTGACCCATGATTACCCAGGGAGACTGCCTGAGAAACTTAGGGCTTGCTTATTCCCTGTGGCATCCAACAAGATCCCCTGACTTGCGACACAAGATCTTGTTTTTTTCTGGTACTATACTTACGTTGTCAGTGAAAACCACCCCCAGCTTCCAAATATGGTACTTCATGTCGATGGAACTTAGCCTAAAGAGGGACAATAATTTCATAACTTATAAATGTCAGCATTAGCTAAATGCTTAGTAAAGGGGATAATTTCTTAGGGTTAAAAACAGAAACACAGCTTCAAACTTTTTTTCAAGTTATATAGATTTCTCAGAGACAAAGAATGGTTTGAACCATGCACCTGGAAACCTTAGTCTTTGGACTCTTTGGGGCATAAGAATTGATTGGCCATAAGACAAAGAATGGTTTCATCCATGCACTTGGAAACCATAGTCTTTGGGCTCTTTGGGGCATAAGAATTTGATATTTTCCCCTCTAGCTCACTGGAGAGGAATGGAAAACAAAGAATTTATCTTAGCCACTTGGACTTGAACTCCCCAGATCTGTACCATGACAACAGAGATGCCGCCTCTACTTTGGTCTCTTCTACTGGGCTAAAGTCCAGGGCATTTTTGTCCAAACCCAGGAGTTCAGCGATGCGCTCCGCTCCGTAGAGATCTCCATACTTGTTGATCACCTAAAGCAGAGAAACGACAGGGTGAGCTGTGGCTACCCACCACCACCCAACTTTTCTCCAGCTCTGAGGTTTTTGGGAGTTTTGCTATGCTCTGAGCTTTTTCAAAGGGTTAAACAAGATACCATTCAAAACTGGGCAGAAAAGGAAAAGTTACCCCTAGAGAAAACTAAAGAAATAAGTTTAAGTGAAAACTTCTTTTGAAGTAAGTGTCTCTTTGGAGAGAAAGGAAAGCCTAATGTGGAGAAAGCAGCATGGGTTGTGCTGAAGGCAGATGAGTAAGAGAGCAAAGCAGGAAACCTGTCTATGCAAACCCTCTACAGCTGATTTTCCTCAGACCCCATCTTAAGCCTGACATCACGTTTACTCAGATTAGTATGTGAAGAGTGAAAACAGCTCACAACTCGCACCCCTACCCCAGACAAGGCATACCTTTCTCTTCACAAACTTGTCCCAGTAGTTATTAGGAAAAGATCTGAAAACGAAGATGAAAAGGACAGGTTCTTAATTATTAACTTCAGGGCAAACACATCAAGAAACCTTCCAGTTTGAATGTCTGGATGTGTGATCTCTTGATTTCTGTCCTGCTCACTGAAGAAGTCAAGCTGTGATTGATGTTCAGAGCCATCCCAGGGCTCCTGCCTTACAGGTCTACTGCTTTGTACCAACTTGGAGGCACTTGGAAAGCCACTCTGCAGTTTCTATCTCAAAATTATGGTTAAGAACAAGGAATTGGCCGGGCGGTGGTGGCGCACGCCTTTAATCCCAGCACTCGGGAGGCAGAGGCAGGCGGATCTCTGTGAGTTCGAGGCCAGCCTGGTCTCCCAAGTGAGTCCCAGGAAAGGCGCAAAGCTACACAGAGAAACCCTGTCTCGAAAAAACCAAAAAAAAAAAAAAAAAAAAAAAAAAAAAGTTGAATAAATTAAAAAAAAAAAAAAGAACAAGGAACCATGATGACACACTAGCAAGAAACATATGTTGTTGGGTTTTGTTTTGAAAACCAATCTTGCCTAGCACACTCCCTTCCCCGCTCCCCTGGTGTCATGTTCCTGGACAAGTCTCATTACCACAGGCCCAGTGGGCCTCCTGTGTCACCCTCTGCTGTTCCTTCAGGGGCACAAATCCAGCTGTTTCTTGGCCCATCTACCTGGATCCCAGTATACACTAGAAACCAAAACCAAAACCAAGTGTATGCTTCCCATTCTGTGACTGTCACTGACTGGGGAGATGGAATGGTGTGGCATGTGCTGGGATACATAGACAAGCTCTCTTACATCAATTTCCCAACCAGAAGTAATTTACGTTAATTTAGACAGGGTTTTTATTGACCCCATGATCCTCTACTCACTTTTCATCACCATATACTCCCGGGGTACCCACTTCCTTCCAGGACTTAGACCCCTCTCTTCTAGAGGTGGCATCTTGTTCTATGACATCCCAGCCTCCTCAGAGATATTATGTGCCTCTGCCTGGAATTTTCTCTAGTTCCATTCCAAGTTTTTTCTTCTCGTTAAACAAACAAACAAACAAACAAACAAAAAACTGCCATCCTTGGGAATGTTAGCAGAAATGTTTAAAATGTGTTGCTTCTAGCCAGAATGAGCAAACCCTGAAAGGGTTTCCCATAGGGCTGCCATTGGAGCAGAACTAACCCTTGCTATGTGTAGTCTTACTTTGTTTTCCTCGATCCGAGTCATTCTTTGTGAGTTTGAGTCACACAGCAGTCTCAATTCTACAAAGACCACTAGTTCATGATAAGAAAGTTAAGACCTTCCTCTTCCAAAAGGATGGCAGTCTTGAGGGTAAATATTCTCTCACAGATTTTGTTTTGGTTGCTGTTAAAATTGTTTATTCATCTTAATCATCTAATTGCCAATTAAAAACAAATGCTGGTATTATGGAATAAACTGCCAATAGATATATGTGTAAGATAAAAATTATTTTTACTCTCTTCTGTGTGCATTGCTACTTGATTTTTTTTTATGTATCACATACAAGAATAAAAATCAAGCCATCTTTCCTCTACCTCCTTGATAATCCCCAAACCTTATTTTATTCTTGTCTCTTTTTTAGGTAGGGTTTTATTATGTAGCCCTGGCTGACATAGAACTCACCATACAGACAAAGCTAGGTTCCAACTTAAAGTGATCTTCCTCTCTGCTTCTAAGTACTGAGATTATACATGTGGGTCACCTTGACCAGCTTTCTTCCCTATTGTGTACAAATGTTCTCCAGCATATATCTTGATTTCTTGGTCCTATTTTGTTTCAAGTAGAATATTCCATAATCAATGCTAAAGGGCTGTGTCTAAGACTGTTTCATGGACATGATCTTATCTTGGTCTCAGTATTTTGAGTGTTTTGTCTCTCCCGACGCCCCCCCCTTACTGGGGTTAAGATCAAGAAGTTCCTTGAAGGTAGAACATACATTTTTACTTGGTTATTTTCTTTAAGGCCTACAGAACAGACTTGCAGAAGAAAATGCATAAAGAATATGCTTAAATCCTTAGCCTCTTTAGTAATTGTCGAATGTACAATGAGATGCCATTACACTCCTGCCAGTTCACCAAAATTACCTGACACTAACAAGTGCTGGCAAACAGGTAGAGAAGTAGAAAGTCTCTGACTAGCAGTTTATAATGATACTGGACCAAGCATTTCCCATACCTTACTCTTGAGCCAAGTCCCTTCAGAGGGAAGAGCTCTTTCACTTGTGCACAGACACAGGGATTTTATGGTAGTGCTGTTTGTAATAGTGGGGACTGGAATCAGCTGAAATATCTACTGTCAGGGAAATGCACCAAGTCTTGCTTGTAAATACGCTTACATGGAAAACATTACAGTTTTGAGAACAACTTGTCAACATAGGTGAGTTCACCGAGGATCAGAAACAACACATAATGATGAATAAAAGATTTTCTACCTGTATAACATATGTAATATGACAATCCCATATACATAGAGTTCAGAATATTTAAAGTGAAGTAATGTGTTTAGGCACAAGGAACTGGTTAAAATGTAAGTTAAAGCAAGATAATGACTCCATAAGTAATAGCACTAATAACTACTTATGGATCAATATCATTAACCACTAATGGATATTACGGAATATGTTAGCTGGGGTTGTGGGAACATGACTGTGAGGATAACAGGGCTTTCAGGCTAGCAACAATGTTCTAGTTTTAATCTCTGTGGTTTGTTACTCTCTATTAAAATAAATGTGCATATTTTATAGGTCCTTGTGTGTACCTCACAATATATAAACAGGAAAACTCAGAGTGGATAATAGGTACCAAGACCCAGTAATTCGATGTAGCAAAATAGGTCAAATAGAGCCTACAACAACTAATTATCAATTCAAAATAACTAGAGAAAATATAAAGGTTCCCAGGACCAGAAGTGATAACATTTTAGTATACAGAAATGCTGATTACCCTGATTTGATAATACACACTTGATAATATACATGTGTTGAATTATAACACTTTCCGTAAAGTAATTAAATATTCCATTATGTGTCATTTAAATTTGAGTTTATAATTAAATTTTAAGAGAAAAGGCATCTATGCATGATATGTGGTTAAGTGAGTAATGAAGCTATTGTCAGAACTGCCCCGTCCCATGATGCCCTTGCTGTGAAAAAAAACAAAAAACACCAGCTTTGGCAACTGTCGCTCTACTTGTTTATGGCTTTTCCTGCTCACAAATACATGGCTTGGCCTATCTCCTCCTTGGAAAGCTGCAGTGCATTGTTCTCAGTGTCTCAGGTAAGTTCTAGAAACAGAACAGCCTTTTTTTACTAGCACTTTCACACTGTATCACATTGTCCCAGACTTACACGTCCTGGATATCAGACAGAACATTTCTCAAAGTATTAAATTACTTGATGTTATCCAAAAATGTCTGTAATTTAATGGCAAGAGATGAAAAAAATACATTTAAACTGCGTTTGTTGTTTCTCCTTGTATGAGTGTATGAGGAGATGGACAGGAATCTGCAGGCAGGTACAGAGCTTAGGCTTTTATTGCTCATGTTATTTCTCCCAAAGCCTTCCCTTCCTAGAGACTGGTTAGTTTGCTTGTACCTTTATAGATCTGCCTCTTAGTTTCCTTAATCATCTTTGAATAGGTAGTAATTCCCCTGGAATCGGGATCCTATCTAATATGCATATCTTAATTGAAACAGCTAAAAGTTTTAACATGGTTGCCTTTACTTATATGTTCACTTCTCTTTCTTTACTTTTACTACAATAATTGATCTTACAGTTTTCCTAGTTGTAAATGTCCTGGTATTAGAGCGTG
Organism: Peromyscus attwateri; assembly: GCA_902168425.1. NCBI lineage: Eukaryota > Metazoa > Chordata > Mammalia > Rodentia > Cricetidae > Peromyscus > Peromyscus attwateri. Next base: position 29,185 of record CABHPP010147715.1, on the reverse strand, counting down.
CCATTTGCTCATGGTGATAACATGGCACTTTTGCTTCTGTAGGATTGGAATGAAGGACACGACACTTACGGCGTGTTGATCACCAAGCGGTCCCACTGCCCCTTGATGTCATCTTCAGATGGCTGTTCGGTGATATAAAGGCCATCAAACTCCAGCTTCCTGGCAATTTCTTTCTCCCTTTTGAATACCACCAGAGGCACCTACAAAGGAGAAGACACTCATAACCTAGAGGTCTGTGCCTAATGTACCTTCTCCCAGGACCTGTCACAAATCAACCTTCCTGTGTAATGGCAGTAACCCTTTATACTGGGATTTAATGCATATATATATGTATATATATATATATGTATATGTATATGTATAGTGCACCATTTGTTTGCCTAGTGCCCAAGGAAGTCAGAAGAGAACATCAGATGCCTTAAAACTAGAGAAACAGGTGTTCGTGAGCTGCCATGTGGATGCTGGGACTCAAACCCAGGTCCTCTGGAAAAGCATCAAGTGGTCTTAACCATTGAGCCTTGTCTCTAAGCCCTACACTGGGATTTTTAAGGTAACTAGTTGTATGGCCAATACTAAGTAAATCTCACTCCTTGGCTACTACACCTACCCAGCCAATACTAAGTAAATCTCACTCCTTAGCTACTACACCTACCTTTCTGAAAGTTGAGCTGATCTGAGTTACTCTCTAAGGTTAAACAGTTGACAACAGTAAGCCATGCTCAAGTCCTGAGAAGACCATGTTTAGTTCCAAGCCTGAATGGGAATTGTCTACTAGGACTGCCAGGCTTAGAACCGAACCAAGAAATAGAAAGGACAATGAACTATTCTAGAACAGATTGGTCAACCCGGGAGTGTGTGGCAGTTTCCCAACAGTCACTAGTAGGGAGGGTCATATTCATGGCATGGCCTAAAGGTTAGTGGATGCAATGTGTTTTGATAGTTACAGTTCAGAGGGTTCTGTGCACACTTGTTACAGTATACTGATGTTTTCTTCTTTCCAGCAAACTTGCTTCTTTCTGCTATTACTTCCAGTCACTCTCTTACACAATAGACCTGCTTATTTGTGGGAGACACATTCTAAAACACCCGGGGAGTCCCTGAAAACATGGATAGAACCAAACTTGCATGCCCTATGCTTTCTCTTAGACATGCATGAATTTAATGGCCTTTTCCATCTTCACTGCCCATTACACACTGTGGCCTTGACTTTTGCAGGCTGAGGTGTGACAGTAAAATCAGCTCATATTCCTTTTTGCCCCTCCACGACATCATGGATAGAAGATGCCCTTAGAGTAGATCTCAGCATCCTCATCCGATTTTCTGTTCTTCCCTCATTAAGAACTGTCACATCTTCACTTCAACACTTTGTCTTCTTGTTGGCGCTGCAGAGATTCCAGTATCAGTACTCTTGCACTTTGGACGCCATTATTAAGCAAAGTAAGAATTACTCGAATATGAGCACTGTGCTATCTGGCCAGTCAGTGTGATAACTGAGAGGGCTAAGCAGGTGGGTAGAGTGTACTCTGTGAATACATTGGACAAAGGGGTGATTCATGTTCCAAATAGGACAGAATAGGATTGTGTACGGTTAAAAATAACATATAATTTAACATTTATATGTTGTTTATTTATTGAACTTTTACTTAATTTTTTGGACCACAGTTTACTGTAAGTAGCTGAAACCATGTATTAAGCAGGTCGGTGGGTGGGTGGGCATGGTACATAACTGTAACTTTTTTAAAGACAGGATCTCATTTATGGAGTCCAGTCTGGTCTGAAACTCACCATGGAGTCCAGTGCGGTCTCAAATTCCTGGCAGTCCTCCTACTTCGTCCTCCCAGGAGCTATGGTTGCAGGTGTATACCACCACACTCACCTTCATCTTAGACTAGATTTGGTAGCATGGCTGTCGTGATGGCTAGTCTTCACTGTCAACATGATCGACTTTAGAATGACACGGGGACACACTGCCTCTGGGGGCATTCCCAGAGAGGTTTAACTGAGGAGAAAGGGCCTATCCTGAATGCAGGTGGAAACATCGCAGGGGCTGGGACGTGGGGCTGGATAAAAAGAGGTAAAAAGAGAAGCCAGTAGAATGCCAATGTTCCTCCCTGCTTCCTGAGACTTGATCTGAGTGAGCCTTACACTCCTGCCACTGCAGGAGCTGCTCGCACTGCCACGTCTTCCTCACCACGATGGACCGGATCCTCAAACCAAGAGCCAAAATCAATCCTTCCTCTCCTGAATTGCCTCTATTGGGAGTTTTGTCCCGGCAATGGGAACATTAACCAACCAAGTTATACATAAATATAACCAGAGATCAACACAAACAGGGATAAGGAGCAATCCAGTTACCTCAACGGACGGGATAGATTTAGAGAGGTCAGAAAATGCCATTGAAATCCCAGGAAATGAGAAGTCAGAATAGTTAGACCTCTTCTAGCCAAATAAATAAATAATAATCATTTATACACAGCCTAGGTATCTCATTCATGCAGGATGCCTCTAATTACTTTGTGACGTCTTTGGGACTTTAGTTTCCAAACTAAGTTTTTAAATGTTTTTCGTCAAAGGTCATTACCTTCATACTACTTACGCTTTGTTATTTCTGGGACAAAAGGGCAAGAATTATTTGTAAAAACTTACTTCTTGCCTCTCCCACCTCGAAAACAGCAGACAACACTGAAGACCAATGATAGGAAGGTGGCAAAGGGGATGATATTAGGCATGACACACCATGAGGAATCAGTGGCTGCTGCTAGCTCATGGATGATGTGGGCAGGGAAGCAGAATTGAAGCTACTCTGCTGTCTGTTTGGAAGGCTCTAGAAAATAATGTGATCACCAAGATGTAGTCTACTACTGATACCTGGGACTCCAAACATTCTGCTTTGTCCTTCAAGGTATTTGTACATCTTTGGAATTTTAATCCACTGTATCTTCTACAGGTCACCAGTATAAATGCACCTCATCCCACAAGCTCTTGGATTTCAGATCCAGAAATAGCAAAACAGCAAACATGCTTCTGGATTGACTGTTGCCCATGTTCTGGGTATCTTTGTACATGTGGACTCATTTATTTTCCTGGACTGTCAGTTATTATCCTAATACTCATTTTTTGGGGGGGGGGCATGTAGAAATGCACTAGGAAGGTCACATGGCACAACAGTTATGAGTTTGACCTAGACAGCATGACTCCAGAGCCCACGCTTTCATGGTTACAGTGGCAGACTCAGTACAGCAGGGAAGCACATGTTCTCTCCAGGAGGGAAGATGGAGTTCTCACATGATGCTGTCTCATCAGGAGAAGAAAGGGACACAAAGATAGGAATACATTTCTTGGATTCTTTCCAAGAAGATAACTTAGTGTATAGTTGAGGACACTGCTTACATAATAAATTAAAGGGGAAAATGTAATGAAAATAAAGTATTTATAAAAATTGGTGTGATAGTTAAGCTTGATTGTCAACTTGACAAGACTTAGCATCCCAAGGAGACACCTTTAGGCCTGTGTGTGAAGGTGCTTCTAGAGAGGTCTAACTGATGATATACCCTGAAAGTAGGTGACACTATCCCATGGGGTTCAGGTCCTGGACTGAACAGAAAGGAGAAAGTGAGTGAATCGCCAGCATTCACTGTTGTCTGTGAATATAATGTGACCAGTTGCCTCACCTTCCTGCTACCACAGCTAGACCATCTCTCACTGCTGTACCTTCCCTACCATGAAGGACTGTACCCTCAAACTGTGATCCAAATAAGACAAGTATTTTTACAGCGACAAGAAAAGTAACCTATACTATCATGGTCTAGAAATAGAAGTGAACACAGAACATGAAACCGAATGATTGAAGATTAATGTACCCTACAGTAGTGTCTAAAGATGGCCCAAGTGAGTGACGCTTCCTGGTTCATGATTTGAGCAACCTCCAAATTCATCTGTGAATCTGGGCCATCATATGACTTGCTTTAACCAGTAGAGGGTGGTGGAAATGACAGTGACAATGTGGCTAATTCCCGGTCTGTTTCTTAAGAGGGGCTAGCATTTTCCACTTCGGTGATCCTTAGGGAAATTCTAAGTCATCCTATACAAGAAGTCTACCCTACTGCAGAGATTACATGGGCAGGCCATGTGCAAAGGGAGATGCTCCGTGTCTACATGGAGAGAGGGAAGATGGACTCCCACTACTCCAGCTGAGACCCACTTCCTAGCTGTTCCTCTGCTACGATGCCAGACACAGAACTCTCCATCTTCACCGTCTTCACCTACTTGAGATCCCAAACGGCTGCAGACACAGCCCTTCCACATGCAGCAGAGGAATGACTGAGTACATCCTGTCAGTCCACGGACTGAGAGAGAGAAAATGGTGGTTCTTCACATCACATTTTGGAGTGGTTTGTTATGTAGATAACTGAAACAGGGACACATCATTGAGATCCATCTTGGGTCTCAAATGGTTACAAACTAATGGAAAGGTACTTTCTTTTTTATAAAAATCTGACAGCAATTCAAAGATCACAAGAAGCTCTCGTGGCTAATTTCATGTGTGCCTTAGTCTAATGACTCTGATACTAAGAGGTGCCTGAAGTGCTTCCCCTACAGCAGGACTGTCTATAGCTCACTTTGCAGATCTTCATTGAAAAGCTCAAGTTGGTGATTGAGATCCTGCTGTTGTAAGCAGCCCCTGAGTGGCAGCACTTGTAAAGTCCCACCAGTCTTACTCTTCTAGTACCTTAGAAGACAAAGAGATGGCAGACTAAAAAAGGACACTTCTTCCTCCAGAAGTCAGAAAAGACCTCGAGTGGCAGATGGCTAGAATGCTCACCTTTAGGCAGTAATAGCCCACCACACAGACCAGAGAGATGATGGTGTGGACAATGGCCAGGGCACGCAGTGTTGGTGCCATATACCCAGTGCTCTCCTGAAGAACAAAGAATACCATGGCTTCTTCCTCATCATCATCGAAGGAGTTCCACAGGTTTGCAACATCCTCCGTCTCTTCCTCCAAAGGTTCTTCAGTGACCTGGCCCAAGACACACACTCATAACTATCAGAAGGAGCTTCAGTCAGTCACTGGGCTTTTCCTATAGAGTTTATGTCATTAATACATGCAGATGTTACCAACCCAATGTTACCTGCTGAGTATGGGGCAATTAGGTAATTTACTGATAAGAATCCCCAGTGTTGTGGAGGAGACCCGATCTAGTGTTGGTGTGGCCCCGGGGTTCTGTTTATGTCTTTCCTCAGGACAATGAGGTTCCTCTTTGGATTCCTGAGCACTGAACGCGCCCTGTGGCTGCTACTGAAGCCCAACATGACAGAGACCTAATGGGTCTTCATGAAAAAATCTACCCCTCTGATGCCAATGGAGATTGAGAGCCCAATATTACCAGCTTTGGCAAGCATTAATGTAAGCCTAGGAACTGTACCATGAGATTGGATTCTCCAGAAGAGCTGCCAGCTAAAGTCGTGTTGGGATCAAGAAAAATGGACCTTGGTGGTACGTGTTACTGGAGTTGTATCCATGCCAGTGGATGTCCACACAACCCAGAAGAGAATTTGACATTGCTGCTGCCACTGTTGCTGTTATAGCAATGGTGCCCACCACTGCTACTCTTTCTGGGATTACCATTTCATAATTGCTTACTATAGCTAGCACAATGGAGACCCTGGCAACAAAAGTAGCTACCAAAGTTAGTTAATCTTTCATTCTATTGGGCATGATGAATTTAATTCAGTAGTTATGTACATCTCGATTGGCTTTGAAAATTATAAATTTATAAACTCAAGTTCCAGTTGCTTTTGGTATACTATCTTACAAGGACACCAACGCACAGTATGGCTCGTTAAGGAAGGGAATGTCTCAGTTGCCTTTAGCCTACTGGCTATGGGTGAGATACCTCTGTTGGTCTTTTCTGTATTGAATACACAGATTGCAAGCCCAGTGCCACTTTGAGATCTTTGGCAGCAATTAACTATGCAGCTCACACACGATTGAGCCTGTATGATAATGAGTATTCAGAGATGGGTAATGCCTGGGGGGCACTCACCAACCTAAGACAGAGCACCTGTGTGGCCTGGGCAGGCGTCTCCATGACGGGTAAGGTGACCTGCTGACGTCCCACGCAACCCAAGTCAGAAGCTCATTCTTTAATAAAAGGGGGACCTATAGGGCCCTGGCCCCCGTTTTGGGTAACTGCTGCCTTGCTTGCACACCTTGACCTTGAGATCCTCCCTATGCCAATTCCCTGCCAAGTTCCACCCTCCTGAATGCTTAAGAGAAGTTCCTTGTCTGTGTATCCTGAATAATGGGCGTTAACAGATTAGAAGCAAGATTGTAAAACATCAGTAGCGAACTTCTGCCCTCCGGGGTCCTCCCATTGTGCCGTAAGCCTGTACTTAAGATCTCCTCCCCGCTTCAATAAATGACATTCAGCATTTAAAATTAAAAAAAAAAAAATATATATATATATATATATATAATTGAATGAATACTGCAAATGTAATCTATGAATATCACAAATGTGATTAATATCATGAGTGTAATTAATGAATATCATGAGTATAATTTAAAAAATAAATAAATTAAAAAAAAAAAAGAATCCCTAGTGTTGTTTCTAATACTTGCAAATAAGAATTAGGTAGAGACAAATCTTATCTCTTAAAAAGAAAGTAAAAAAGTTTTTTAAATTATGGGCCTTTTTATTTTATTTTATTTATTTATTTATTTTTTATTTTTTATTTTTTTGGTTTTTCGAGACAGGGTTTCTCTGTGTAGCTTTGGCGCCTTTCCTGGAACTCACTCTGTAGCCCAGGCTGGCTTCGAACTCACAGAGATCCGCCTGGCTCTGCCTCTCAAGTGCTGGGTTTAAAGGTGTGTGCCACCACCACCCAGCAGGGGCCTTTTTATTATCTGTGTTGTAATCCTGTGGTGAAGGAGAAGGCAGCAAAGAGTCTAGCTGGAGCACAAGCACAATTCATACACATTCCATATTCTCCATTCTTTGTCTTATTCATGGCTTCCCCTTCTGTTTCTACAAATGACTCTCAGTTCTACACCTCTCAAGCTTTTGTCCTGTAGCTTCAAGTGCCTGCTGGCTGTCTCTGCCTGGATGGCTGGAGTCCCCTCAACCTTAGTATGTTTTAAACCAATGACACACACCTTACTATAGACTACCACTTAACTTCTATGGGCAACAAAAGTCAGTAGTTTGTCCAACTGAAGGTTGATGTAGAGAAAACACTGGTTTGTAACAAATTGGATTGCTAGTTTTAATCAAGAACCAGCAGAAAGACAGAGAGGAAAAAAGCAGACTAGGTCAAGAATCTAGGACCATTCTTTAATTCATTAACAGCCATTTGCATGCAACATGTTAAGACCCACTCATCCATGTTCAGAGTCTTCAATTATGGTGAGGGACCCTCTGTTCCTCACGCTTACTAACTCTTCCTTCGTGATAGTTTCTCCTATGTGTCAACACTGATGGGTCCCATGATTAGCCTAGTCCTCAAGGAAAGAACTGTATTCATTATTTATTTCAAAATTTCCCATAGTTCCTATTGTGGCATCTAGCATATGGGCTATGCTCAATATTTGGAGATTAAGTCAAATAGGAATCCAAGCAGTTGAAACAGTTTCCTAATTTGCTTCTCCTGTTGGCCTTCCTCCCATTGCTAACCACTGTACATTTTTCTTAGAGGTCAATGTCTTAGGCAGTGGGACCGGGACCTGTCCCTTGGTGCATGGGCTGGCTTTTTGGAACCTAGGGCCTATGCTGAGACACTTTGCTCAGGCTTGATGTAGGGAGGGGGGACTGGACCTGCCTCATCTGAATCTACCAGGCTGGGCTGACTCCCCAGGGGAGACCTTGCCTTGGAGGAGGTGGGAATGGGGGGTGGATGGGGGGGGGAAGGCTGGGGCGTGGGAGGAGGGAGGACAGGGGAATCCGTGGCTGATATGTAAAATTAACTTAATTATAAAATAAAAATATTTAATAAAAAATAAAAAAAATAAAAAGAAATTTAAACTCAAAAAAAAAAAGAAAGAAATTTCCTTGGACATTAAGTAGGAGTAACAGTTTTTGTTATAGCTTTTCCCCACGTAGAGCATGCATTAGTCTGTTGTGTATTTAGCAAATAACACCTCAATGAAGTATCACCTTATAAAAAAGCAGGATGAAGTTGATAGCGAAGGCTACAAACAGAGCAAGGAACCTCAGGTTGTAGAAATTCCTGGCCAGGTAGTGCTGGAAAAAAAAAAAAGGATAAGCAGAAGTAGAAGAGCCAAGGGTAGAAAGGAGAACCTCCCTGTCTGACACTGAAAGATGTGCCCTGGGTAGAGGTTTACAGGGTATCTGTGCCTCAGTTCCCGCCCTTCTAAGGAAGCCCTGGCCTTGTCAGCACAGGCACGGATTGTTTGAGGGGAACCAGAAATGTTGATCATTTAAAAATGGCTTAAGAGAATGTCTGAGGGATCCTTACCTTGGGTCATGTCCCAGTAAACCAGGTCTCTCAACATGCCATTAGCAGGGAGAGAAGCAGTCCCCTCCCCTACACAATGCAGCCAGACTGTGGCCCAGAGTTCTCATCCCTTTCTGAATCACAGCCCTAGGAACCTCCTTCATCCACTTTCCCAGAGTGGCTCTCACTGCCATCTTCCCTGGAAAACTCAGCCCTCAGAGGATGGACCTGCAGCAGCTGGGGAGAATTTGACCCTGCATGGGGGCCTCACTGATGGTGCCAGCTAAAGTGTAATCCTGGTTGAGGAGCAAGTGAACCTCAGTGGGCAACTGATCAGAAAAAGAAATATGTACATACTATATATACACTGAAGCTTGCTTGTCCCTACAGTAACGATATTTTGGGGGCTAGGTGGGCAACATAAACTCATAAAGAAACTTTTTTCTTTATCCCAATTGATTGATTTACTGAAATTTTGGACCAGAATCAACTAAGTCCCCATGAAAATACACATTAATCTGCTTGGGAGTGGTGTCCAGGTAAGCCCCCCATTTCCTTCAACACAAGAGAAAGAGGAAGATAAACAGAAAGAGGAGAAGAATGGGAATGAGGAAGTGGAGGAAGCATGTCTAAGGAAAAGTGACACAAACCAGTGGCCAGCTCTCTGAGGTCTACCAGGCCAGCGCCTCTAGGAGGAAGGAGCAAGGGTCAGAGAGCTCACCAGTAACTTGGTCTGGTAGATTTCCAGCCCTTTGAAGAAATTGGCCATGAAGGCTTCTGGCTTCTCAGTCTTCTGACCACGCCGCCGCGTCTTCTTCACTGGCACTTGTGCCCACAGGTACTCGGCTTGTCCCTCCTCCTTGATTTTGTCCTCCTTTTCTCTGTCTTCCATGCTGCAGGGGTGAGATGCTGACTCATCTCATGTAGGAGAAAGGCAGGCCAAGCTTGGCCCTTATCAACCCACTGCCTGGCATGAACTCTATATTTAATGAGTAGTGACCATTTTGATGAGCCAACGCGTACACTGTATATAATGAGTATGTGCTGTTTGGGAATTACACTTAATAACTTTTTTTCTCCCTTAAAAAATGGTGTCGCCGGGCGTTGGTGGCGCACGCCTTTAATCCCAGCACTCGGGAGGCAGAGGTAGGTGGATCTCTGTGAGTTCGAGGCCAGCCTGGGCTACCAAGTGAGCTCCAGGAAAGGCGCAAAGCTACACAGAGAAACCCTGTCTCGAAAAACCAAAAAAAAAAAAAAAAAAAAGGATATGGTGTCTTTCCTTACTAAGTAAGCTTTCTTAGGATTAGCAATGGTACCTATTCCTATAAACTTGAGCAGGAATTAAATGTGATGTCTGAAAGATCTAAGTACAGGCCTGCCATATAGTAGTTATTCAATAAACATCACAAATTGTCTACTCTCAATGTTATACGAAGTTGCTAAATGTGGGTGTTTGATGATCTGTCCAGTCAATGTAACCCTGATGTATTATTGGAATTATAAAGTTAATAACTGTATTGTAGAGCTGAGGTTAAATAAAAAGTATGCCCAGGGCTTGTAGAATACCTGTTGCTTGCACGGATAGAAGCCAGGTTTTATATTTACCACAGTTACACAATGGCAGCTACCAGCCACCGTTATCCACCACAGCAAGCAGAGTAGCCCACGCCACCAGGAACTTACTCAGCCTTCTCAGATTCAGCCTTTCCTTCCGCATCATGCACCGCTTTCATCTCTGCTGCCTAGATCAAAACACAGCAACCAGTCAAGGCTTCCTCAGAGAAACAAGTCCAGGACGAATCTTTCTCTTTATGGTTACAATTCCCAGTGCCTCTGTGTGTGTGTGTGTGTGTGTGTGTGTGTGTGTGTGTGTGTGTGTGTGTATGTGTATGTGTGTGTGTGTGTGTGTGTGTGTGTGTGTGTGTGTGTGTTCCAACCCCCCCAACCCCTACCCCATTTTGGCTTCTTTCAGGATTTCAGGGTGTAAAGTGTCTTGCTGTACATCAAACCTGCTGCTATGGAGAGATGCCAAGACAGGCATCTGAAAATTCAGTTGCCCTCCTATTATTCACTTAACTCAAGCAGAAAACTTACACTCAAACCTCGAGGGAGCCCTATGGAAGCAGGAGGGAGATAGGACATGGGTTTCAGGGTATCTAATCTGGAATCCCCCTCTATCTGACAAGCCTGTCCCAATCCTCCTGTCACTTTCCTGGTCCCTCTGGCTGATAACCACTTCACTCAGAATAAAACCAAGCTCCTCAGTGAGGCCAGCTTACCCTGTAGGGTCCGGGCTTTCTCTCCATCTTTGTTCTCACGTAGTACTGCTTGACTTATTGTTTTTCTATTCCAATGCTCCAACCTTTCCTCTATGGAAAGGAGTCTGAATCCTTCTGTGCACCAGCAACTTTCCAGTAGTCTTATCCCTGCCTGGATCATGAAACCCTGGCTTTCCATATGCCTGTCACGCTTCAGGATTTGGCTCAGATCTTGTCTTTTCAGGAACCTTTTTGGCTGCCCTGATTATAGCAAATGCTATCAAGAGATATATATCTATCCAGAGGACCTAGATGATTCTGCCCTGTCTCTTCTAACCCGTTAGTTTGTTTATTAACCTGAACAAACATCACCAAAGGTGATTATCTTATTTACTTGTTATCTTTTCCCACTAGAGACTAAGTTTCAGGAAAGCAAAACTCTTTTTTTGTTAACAGAGTCTGGTGCACATAGTACCTGCCTTTATCAAAGTCTCTAGCCTTTGTCAAATGGTTCTGTGTCATGAGCCTATCCAAGAGGTAATGCAAAATGAATGATACAGTGAGGACACCTATGCTGGTACCTCCCGCCCTGGCTCTCCACGCCTCTCCTCCACTTCTCAATACTTCCTTCGTAGCTTACTTCTTATTTGCACCGACTGGTTCAGTGTCTGTCTCTTCTATAAAATTACAAGGCAAAAGGCTTTCTCAGTTAGCACTCAATTCTCAGATGCCAGAATAGTGACATGCCCATGTTAGCATGTCACTAGGTGACAATGAAATTAATGGATGGATGTGATTTTTGTCTGCAACCTCACTTCTTCCTTTGATGCTAAAGTGGCATGGGTGAGTTCAATGTTGCAAGAGAAGGGAACACCCAGAACATCCTGTGGCCAATGTCCTCTAAGTTACTTTTGTCTTATCCATTTGATCTAGTTGACTGACTCAAAGCCCTAATGATAAAAATGTTCCAGGCGTGATCAGACTCACTGACATAATAGGCTGTCAATAAACAGTAGTAATTATCATCATCAGTATCATATGATGTTGCTAAGTATTAGTGTTTAGTAACCTTTCCAGCTAATGAAACTCTGATCTATTGGGATTATAAAGTTAACAAGAGGAACAGAACATATCTACTATAGAGCTTCAGGGAAATGGAGTTCATCAGAGCTTACAGGGTATATAGAAATGCTGCCTCATAAGAAATCTCCTCACTCATTACACTTGGTTTCCTATGCTTTCACTGAATCAACCTGTGCACCATGAACACTAATCTAATAAAAGTCTGAAGCAGGTGAAGGTCTCGGATCATCATATGTTCAAGCTCTACAATGTACTCTAGTAGTCCTCTTGGTGGCTGAACACTGAAACACTCGTCTAAGTCACAATGTCCCCATACCTGGCAAATCTGGGATGTCAGAATAATCCTATCTGAACAAGCATTAATGTTATTACTCGTGCAAACCATGTACTGATTTCAAAACGTGTCACAGTCATGTGGGGACAAGGATAACAGACAGAGATTATGCTCACCTGTGCTTTCCTTTTCTTCCGCACAGTACTCTCTAATGTAGGGGGTTCATCCTTGCCGATGATTTCAGAGAGGTCACCCAATCCCACTTCAGGCCCTTGTTTTAAGCCACTTTCTTTCTTGGAGTGGATTCCAAAGAGATCCGACATGATGTCTGTATCTCCCGGGTCACCCTTTACAAAGTGGACCAGCTCAGTGGTGACACCCGGCTCAATCACTTCTGCCCTGTCAGCTTCCATTGCATCATCATGGATCCCAAATTGGGTGGGGTCAGGCATGTCGCCTAGGATCTTGGTCACTCTGATGTTCTTTGCTCCTTCTACAAGGCCCCCTCCAAACACTGTGTTCCAGAGGATCTGAAAGATTCCTCCCAAGATGGTGAAGAGCAACTGGAAGAGGCCCACGAACAATGTCCAGAAGAAAGAGAAGAACACCTTCACCAGCTCCTTCGCGCTCATCTTTTTTACATTCCTGTACTGTTTCCTGAGGTTCTTCAGGGTTACCTTCTTCAGAAAGTTGGTGATATTTCTCTTTGCTGAGGCACAGGCCATGGCAAAGGCAGAGGCAGATTCAAAGGACTTCTCTTCCTCCTCCTCCCCGTCCATTTCTATCGCATAAACAGAATCTTCACCCTCTTCCTCTTCCTCTTCCGGTCTGTCGGTTGAGTCAGATTCTGAGATCTGAGATGCTAACTGCATCTCGAAGATTGTGTCCTCACAGAAGTTCACAAACAGCTCCATCTTCTCTTGCTCCCCACCCTCATTGACGACGTCAAAGATGAACTGTCGCTTGGATTCCTTCACTTGAGGTTTTTCCCACTGAGTTCGACTGGATTCACTGATCTCAAAATAAACACGCTCGATTTTCTTGGCCCCACCCATGATCTCGATTCGACCCAGGTACGGTTCAAAGTAATTTAGCACACTTTCTGCTGGGTCCAACAGACACTTTAGGCGAGAATCATTTGGCATGTGTTCGGAGAGATTTGTCAATAACACTGCCACATTGAACCCAATGTCCTTGGCTGGCTCATGGAACCGCTCTACAAAATCAACATAATTAAACATGTCGTTCTCATCAGCCTCTGTACATGAAAGGAGAAAGTCAATCTCTGACTGTGTATATTGCTTTAGACCTTCCATGGCCTTCTGGAATTCTTTTCTGGAGATGATCCCTTTACCATCTGGGTCATATTCTTTGAAGGTGTCTGAGCTGGTTAAGTCTTTAAGTTTCAAGAACATGTCAAAGAATTTCAAGATCATCTCTACGTTAGTAGATGATTCTACCAGTGTGTCAACCATCTGCTTCCCAATAGTTCCGTTTACCACATTTCCTGTGAGGCAGGTTTAAAAAGACATACAAATACGTAAATGAACCCAAGCTATCATGTAACTGAACAAGTAGCTCTTTTTAGAAGACTTTTGTGCCAAATTAGTCAGTTGGTTTCTGACCATGACGATTTGAAAATAGTTAGAGAGCAGCAAGCCGTAACAACTACCCCACCAGGAGCCAAGGGGGAAGAAACCCAGGGTGAGAGGGAAATGGCCATGCCATGGCCTTGTTTCTGCCCTGGGGCCTAGGAGGTGGTTCCTATCAGATCTCTGGGAATATGTAGGGATACATGGTGTCCCTTTGATCCCCTTTGACCTGGGAGGGTGCCCAGTTAGATGGCTGGCATACACACTGGCAGCCAGATGTGTCGAAAGCAATGGGGAGAGCGAGAGGATAGGGAGGGGCAAAGCTTGGAGGATTTCCCCAGTTCATTCTGGCTTTCCTATTGGCATCAAATGAGTTGGTTTCAGGCTTTGTCCATCAGACCATGTGCCCCTCACTCACTCTTATTTTTTTTCTTTCTGAAAATTTGTCATTCTAACCAATGTCTATTGACATCAGTGACCTGCCGGAAGGATAATCTGTGTGATTAGTAAGGTTAGTGCTCAGACCAATTACAATCATGTGAATGCCTAGTTATACCAAACAGCCCAACCTTCCAGTAGGGACAGAAGCATCACCACCATGTCCTGAAGGAGATCCAAGAGTTCCTTCAGCAGCTCGATCTGACTGGAATCCTAGAACAGAAACAGGAGATACCCCTGAGCTATCTGATCCCTCAGCAAAGTACAGGGCAGTGAGCAAGGAGGGCCTGCTCTGGAAAGGTTAGGTGACGGCTGCATCAAAGTCAGGAATGAGCTCCCTTCTCACTGCGAATGAAGGTAGCTTATATCCACTGCCTGTAGTACGGGAAGACTCATCCATCAGTGCTCCTTCACATTCTCCTTAGAACAAATGTGGCAGATATACTGACTGTTACTCAACGCTCCCTAACAGCCCCATCCACTGAAGAGCCATCGGGTACCTTCTCCAGTTTATTTTGTCATTTTCTATACTGGAGGACTACCTCCCATGAGCTTCATGGGCGATACTGTTGTAATAAGGAAACATTAGATTACCAAGGAGATTCTCCTTTCTTCCTGGATTAGTTTAACCTAGTTGTAGTTGGTGGTGACCAGGGTGTCACTGAGTTCTTAAGAGAATATGTCAGCACAGCCACTCCTCTGGATGGTCTTGACGTTTTGTTTGGTGCTAATGTAAGCAACACAGGCAGAGTTCTGCAGTGCAAGCTCTGTGCTGCAAACCTTTGGCATGTATAGGATGGTATCTGAAGAGCTCATCTACGGGTGAAATTAAAATTAGAAAATGATGCTTGGCGGAATAAGCTGAAGATAATTTTAAAAAAATGTTCTTTGGGCCACACCTCTTTTAGAAGAGGTTACAAGATTCTGTCTCTCTTGTAAAAGGGCATAGCTCTTTGCCTAGCCATTCAGTTTCCCGAGGGACTCTTCCCTACCTATTGTGTGTCACAGCTACATTTGAAAGAAAAGAAAAAAAACACACAGTAGGGCAGACTATTAGAGCTGAGAAGAGGCCTCAGAGGTCATTCCTTCTAACCCTGAATGTTTTATAGATGATGAAACCGAAAGCCAGAAGCAGTGAATAAGTTTCCAAAAGTCACTGATGAGGAGGTGGCAGGGTAAGGGCTCTTTTCTCCAGAGCCTCTACACCACACTGTCATGGCTGACACAGACATGGACACGCTACTGCCAAATTAGTAGTCCTCCAGGAACCCTCTTCCCATAAGGCCAGAGTCAAAAGGGGAAAAAAATGAAGTGTTAAACAGCACATTCCAAAAGAGAGGAGGCAGGTGTGACAGCCTTGAAATTTTTGTATGTACATTATTTAAATTAATGCTGCAAATGTCCCTCTAATCAGTCTGAAACACATCTTGAAGTGCTCCCTCATGTGTTGCCATGGAGAGAGGCGATCAGCTGCTACATATGCAACATTTATTTGTTCATAATAAATGCTCTGAGTGATTCTGATTCATCTTGCCAGAGAGGTGGGGAAAAAGAGAGGTAGAGATGGGGAAGGAGGGGAAGCAGGGGTAAGGGAGGGGGCATTTGTGGATGACAGAGACATGCAACATTTGGCAGGTGAGAAAGGTCGGTGGGTAGTATTCTAAAATGACAAGACAGAGACAAGGAAGGGGATTAGTACCATGGAAAGCAGTGTGGAGGCAGTTACAAAATAATAGGTTGGTGGGACACAAGGAAGGAAGAAGCTGCATTCATGCAAAAGCCCCTCTGGGACTCAGCCCCCCTGCCCCACTCCTCAGGCATTCATCCCTGCTTCCCATTTTGGTCCTCAGTTTTAAGAATGAGACCTAATCTGCTTGGCTTTTCCAGCCTTTGATTAAGCAGTCACATCCACAAGAGGAAGTCCAAAGGGCGAGAATTAATCCAACATTTTACAGGAATGGAATACATAGGGGAAGAGGCCACAGTACCTGAGAGAGCTTCATCTGCATGTTAGCAAACACATGGAGGAAGCCAACCACCGCATCCCACAGCCTGCTGTGAGCCAGGCTCTGCTGGTTCCCAGTGCAAGGGCCCTGGAGAGAAAAAGAGTTCCTCAGAGCCTGTCTTAGGAGGTCATTTGACTTGGGTTTATATGAGAGGGCAGTGCTTTCCAAACTCATGTAATTCATGGTTCAATATTTTCCCAAGATACTTGTTACTCTTCCCAGTGGATATTCTATCTAGGGGGGCAATGGGGATTTCACAGCCCAGTGATTTTCTTTTAGCTTCAGAATGAAGAATATAGTTAACAAAATAGTTAAATACTGTAGTTAAAGCAGATCTGAAGGGTGTTCCTCTACACTTTCTTCACCTATTTCTTTCCCTGCAAGGCTTCTAAGGAAAACAAGGGTGTTGGAGACGACAGTATGAAAACCAGGCGTAATCTACCCTGTTGCTTTTAAGCAAAGCTACACATAAGTGCTATAACCTCTGACTAATTGAGGTTTAAAATCTTAGTAACAATCATAGTGATCAACTACTTCTAGGATTTTCGTACTAACAATATAAATATAAATATGATGATAAGTAGGATGACTTAAGTTACCAGTTTGTCCTTCTATGACAATAACTTTCCTGTTTATGATCATTATTAACTCTCCATCATAGGCTATTCTTGTTTTTTTTAAAACTTTAATCAATCTCCAAATTTCTCTTCAATAAGACATATCTAAAAAGGACACACATACTACCTCAAGAATGGGAGTGTCTTGGTAGGATTCCCAAGGGAAAGTTTAGAAGAAGAAATAGTGTCTGTTTTCCCAAATCATATAAGCATGTTTAAAAGTCACTGAATCTATGTTCAACTTCTTGGCCCTACAGCCAGTGAGTTCATTTTGGAACAAAACTGGTTGTTGAAAGAAACAGAACGCAAGCTTCTCTTTTGTGTTAAGTACTCCAGGAGAAATCTCTCTTTGTTAGCAACTTTCTCCTTTCTACGTCTACCCTTGAGTGGGATACTACTGTACTTTCCTTAGTGAAGTCCTCCTTTTTTTACTTTTGAGTTTTAATACAGTTTAACTTTGCTACATTAAAAAAAACCCAACAACTCATTTTCCAAGTGGTACACTAACTTTTGTATTTATTTTTACAAGGAAATAAAATCTGAGTGAGCTAGTTGTCTCATGGTATGGATACTGGATGAAAATCTAATTGCCTCCCTTCCCTTTCTTTCTTTTTTTTTTCAGTATTGGGAATTGAACCTGGAGTCTCACACATACAAGGCAGTCACTCTACTATTGAGCTATAGCCTCAACCATTTTAAAATTATCTAAATTTTGAGACAGAATCTCCTTAACCTAGTAGCTGACTTTGAACCCACTCTCTACCTCAGGCAAGTCCTGAGCTTGTGATCATCCTGCCTCATCTTCCAGATAATGTTTTTCATAGAACAAATTCCAACTCCACGATATAAAAAAGAGTCACACTCTGAGATTTACTTTTGACTTACAGAATGGGGCAAGAAGGAAATGATAGTACACAAGGAAGGGGATGGGACATTCCTCATGTCTTTCCTTGTTTCTTCTTCAGTTACAGCAAACCGAAGTAATTACTGACATTATTCTTCACGCAGTCTCTCACAGTCCTATCTCCATGACTTCTCCAAAAGACCAGTATATATCTTTATTTATCTACAGTCTGAATGTCTCTGTGATGACACTAAGCCCTAAAGTTTATAAGAGCTTTCTCTTCCATTAAACTCATACATATGTGGTTTGTTTTATGTCTTTGTTGTCTGACTCTGAGTCTCAGTATGTTGTTGAAGTTATCCTCAATTCCATTTCTACATGTTTGGTGCATCATAGTTATGATTTGAGGCATAATATATATGATTGTTTCAAATCATGTGTGATCATCTCATATCAAATATTTTTCAATATTTATATGCATTTTCAACTATATTATAAACTCTTTCATGGTAGAGACAATATATTCTATTCTTCCTAGGAACCAAGAAGAGAACATATGATAAATGTTTTGTTCAGTTAACAAATGTGCAAATATTTTATTCATGAGTTTTCTGGTTATAACATAAAAAACGAAGTCTCAGTTATGCTTCAAAAAAATCTTGTATCACAGAAGGCTGATATGGCTACTGATTATATAGACAGGTTTACCTACATACATCATTTATCTCTCTTCACAGTAGATAGACTGTTGTAGGAAATGAATAGAACATTTTATGGAAAGAGAAAGAATACTAGAACATTAAGATATTCACCCTGAAATCTACTTGACATTACTTCTTCCACAGTAAGAGCTCAAAGATTCTGGATTTTTATTGTTATTTATTTCATTTTGTGACAGAGTCTCACTGTGTTGCCCAGACTAGCTCCAAACTCAAGATCCTCCTGCCTCAGCCCCCAAAGCCCTGGGATTGTAGGCATGTGCCACCACAGGTAGTCTAGATTCTGTTTCTTTTTTGAAAATGCCTATTAGGATATTGCTTATGCCATTATTCTATAATTCTATAAATAGTTTCTCTACTTTACTCTCCATGCTGACATCATCAGATAGTCTAGACTGAAGAATTTTAAGGTAAATACATTTTTTGTTCATTTAAAGTTGTTAGTCTAGAAAGAGAAGCAAAATATAATGAGGTAAATGAAAGTAAAGTATGACAACACCAAGAACAGGTCCCACTAGGGGACCACAGACTGTAGGTTCTCATAGACCACAAGTACCAATGGTTCTTTTTTATAGATAAGAAATAATGCCAGCATTGGGGCTGAGTATTGGCCAATCACTACGTGCATCCAAATACTCTTTAGAGAATATAGAAAGTGAGAATGTTAAAAATATTCTATTTGCTGTTAACTCTGCACTCATTAGCACCTACCTGGATGTACTCTGTAAGAGAATTAAAAATCTGCTTGGTGACTGCCAGAGCTTTAGAGAAATTGTGCTGTCCAGATTCATCAATGATGTCCTTTCCTGAATAGTACCAATAGAAATCGCTGATTGATTCCTAAAAGCAAACAGCAGAGTTTGACATTTCTCTGATTGAATTTAAGGAAGATAAACTCAGTGGACAAGAAGAATCCCCTATCTCTACATCTCTGCTATGACAGGAGCTGGAGAGCCTGTGAAGATGGACAGAGATAGCTGGTCCCTAGCACCTTTCAAACACACATACTTCTCCACAGAGAAGAACATATAAGGAAGACACACAGCCTTTAGCACCAAGGAGACTATGCTATACAACATTCAAAGGGAACCATGTCCACTGAAGATAATAGTGATTAGCATAGGTTATTTGATCATTCTTTCTTGACCACTATAGCTGGGTCTTTACTGACTACACTAAACAAGGCCCAGCATTTTGTAACAGATATTTTCATAATTAAGGGTCCTTTCACTTTGTCTTTGAACACATGTTTTAGGAATGAAAACTTTCCTAAGTGTGAGGACATAGATTACAACTCCTTCTCTGAGGGTTAGGCTATATAGGCACTCTCTGACTTATGCAGGTCTAATGCATAAGTTTTCAACTTAACAATGGTATGAAAGTGACATAGATTCAGTTGAGTTGAAATTGTACTTGAAATTCTGAGATTTTTCAGATAACCTATTTATGGTGTGATGTTTTCTCATAATGTTAGTCAGTAGCCATGAACCATAGTGGAGGGTCAGCCACACAATCTTAAGAGCAAATCACCAAAATGCTATAGTGTATCATCTCACTAAACTATGGCATTCAGTAGTTAGGTGTATGAAATGCATCTCCAGATTATGGTTGGTTTATCAGGACATAGTTCCATTGAGGAACATCTGTATCCTGGGCCTCCCTGGCTCTGCATAGCAGTTGCTAACTTATGTAACTGTAGATGAGATGCACAGTTTCCTATTGTTCCAACGCACCTGCAGACGAAGCAGGTAGTCCACGGTGCTGATTATGATGTTCACGGTGGTGGTGTTGCCCATCTGAGTCCTTAGGAAGTTCTGAAAGTCTGAGAACACCAGTGCTGGGTCAGAATCTAGGACCATTATACCAAAGGGAGCCAGGCATACCCTCTAAGCCGAGCTTAGAAGTGGCATACTATGTGGCAAGCCTCACACAGATAATATATTTGGAGCCTCACAGATCCTGCTCTACTCTGAGCCCTGACAACCTTATGACACATAAAATAAGGGAAGACCCAAGAGGTTATATAAAAGGAAGGGCTGGTGATTCTGGGAGTGATTTAGCCTTGGTGACACTAAGCAACAGCAGCCATAAATCTTATAGTCATTTTATATAACCTTTCTTGTTAAGGACTAGATGAACGTGGATAGTGTGGTGGTTTGAATGAGAATGGCCCACCATAAAGACTCAGATGTTTGAATGCTTGATGACCAGTTAGTGAAACTGTTTGGGAAGGATTAGGAGGTGTAGCCTTGTTGGAGGAGGGATGGCTTTGTTGGAGGAGGTGTGTCTCTGGGGTGGGCTTTGAAGTTTAAAAAGCCCATGTCAGCCCCAGTCTTGCTCTTTCTTTGTCTGCTGTCTGTGGATCAGGATGTAAAGCTCTCAGCTACTACTCTAGCACCATGCCTATCTGCTTCCCACCCAGATGGTCAAAGACCAACCCTCTAAAACTGTAAGAAAGCTCCAAAAGAAGAATTGTCTTGGTAATGGTGTCTCTTTACAGCCATAGAACAGTAACTAAGACAGAAAGCAACTATCTGAATCAAGTGGAGTCCACTGAACTGAATGAGAATTATGCACACAAATGCTGTTTTCCATTGACAAGTCAGTTGTTTCCACTCACCACTGTTATGTCCTTCACAGAGCAACTGTAGGAATCTAAAGAGATCTTGTGTGAACTCATCATTCTGGAGTACCTTTTCACCTTGAAAACATAATATGTACATCAGCATTTGTACGACTTCTCAACAAGGAAAACCTTCTAATGCAAATGACTCCAAAAATGACAAAAGGGTTTGGAAATGGGCCTTTGGACTAATGTTGATAAACGCAACTAATTGGGAGCCAAGGCTGCAGAGTACACAGCCCAAACAGTAAACTGTTTAGCCCCAAGACACATCATGTAATGAGAACTAGGGCAACAGCAGCCAGTGGCTCACAGCCCATAATAACCCATGCTTTACAGATAGAAGGCACTTCTTTAATTAAGCATCAAACTGTTGGGTTAAACTTGACATGCAACCACCAGACCCAAGCTGTGTCTGTACCAAAGCAATTAAATCTAGTCTCTTAGGATTTGCACCATGGTAGGAACTCACACTTACCACGCTCACGGACAATGACTGGTGATAAGAGGAAAAAAGAGAAAATACAAAGTAAGAAACCCATGGATACTGTAACAAACTTTCTTCAATTACAACTAACTCTAGGAATACATCCAGCCTGGATGCTGACTTTAGCAACACCGCACATAGAAATGTTTGGCTCAAATGGAGCAAGTCTTTGCAGACAAAGAAATTACATGCAAAGGCTCTGATTAGAAAGAGTTGATATTTTAACCAGAAGGGGATGACCTTGGCATTCATTAGTTACTTACGTGTTCCTTCCTCTGTAACCATTCCCAGGCCTTCAGCTTTATTCTGCCTCTCAAATGCATTCAAATCAAGGACACTTTTAATTGACAAAAGAAAACAAGGTTCAGGGCTAACCACACTGGGAAAATAGATTTCTAATGTCAATGTATTTACAAAGAATATTTTGTCTCTTTATTATCACAAATAGACCAACACATAACAACATGGTTAAAAAAGCCCCTTTGGGTTTGTGCCAAGCACTGTGGTTTATGGATGTGACAGCTCACAGACCTTGTCATATGCACAGAGAGGTGATGGCCATTGTTCAGTTTGAATCCTTTCTTATGGGTGAAGGTTTAGAAACCCTTCCCAAATCAGGAAGAGATGAGTTGTTTCTGAGATTTCTTAAGCTACACTCAATGTTCACCTCTTGCCTCTAGCTCCTTTTTCTAAAGATCACAGGAAATTGTGATCCCTAGTGTCTAGAATGAGGATTGGAGAAGAGAGCTAGAAACTAAGACTTCAAAGGCCACACCCTTTTATGGTTCCTGCTTTGTTCAAAAGCCAGTAGCAGCTAGGATTAAGCCTTCTGTGCAATGGTGTCCCTAAATTTGTGAAAAGTTGGCATCTCTTCTTGTCCCCATTTTTCCCTACCTTCCTAGCTACAGTCAAGTTTTGTTGAGGCAAGAAGCTCCCACCAGGATGGTCCCACCCAGGCTGGGAATGAGAACACTGTGGGATCAGATTACTTCCAAGTAAGCATTCTTTGTTTTCCTAATAGTTTCATTCCTTCTCTGGTCTGAAAAGTGTCCTAGAGCAAAATGTTTTATAATGGTATTGCTCTTAGGGACATGCATGGATGAGCCTGTGAAGACTAACATTAGCCTTAATTCTGCTGGTGTTCAGAGGACATGGTTGCAGACTAGAGAGATATTAGCACTCTTTTTTTTTTTTTTTTCTTTTTTGGGGGCTCATGATTTCTGAAACTTGGGGGGAATTTTAAACAAGAAACGGGGAAAATTTTAATGCCTACCTTTGTTATTTTTCTTTTTAAAATTAAAAAAATATTTATTTTTGTGTATGAATATTTTGCCTGCATGTACCATGTACATGCCTGGTACCCATGGAAGTCAGAAGAGGCTGTGAGATCCCCTGGGACTGGTGTTTATACATCATTGTGAGGCACCACGTGGGTGCTGGGAACTGAACCCGGGTCCTCTCTAAAAGCTACAGGGGCTCCTATCTCTTCTGACATCTCTCCAGGCTCTAGCTTTGTTGTTTTTCCCATCCCAGCCTGTGGGATAAAAAAAGGTCTGCTTAAAAACCCCAAATTATCCTGCTGTTATGCTATTTGGATTTTGCTGCACTGGGTTGGGGGATGGGTCAGGTGGGAAGGTGAACATAGGAAATGACATTTGGTCCTTGTTGCTTTGAAGCTTTGCTTTTGAATTGGTGCCATGCATTTCTAAGTTTCACTTTAATCCCTTAACACCCATGTTGAATGTTTTAATTTTCCTTCTGCTTAAGTATTTTACAGAAATGTATTATTTGTGTAATAATCAAACCCATTAAAGCACCTTAAAACTTCTGTGAGAAGTCATCTGGCAATGAAGTGTATGTCACTTGTCCCTCTGTGCTATCATTATGAATGAATTATAAACAAATTTATCAGTATCAAGTGCTGCAGCATACTGAGAGAACTCTTAGAGACCTAATGGAGATTTCATGAGCAATG
>CABHPP010147714.1:2902-22017 GCA_902168425.1 Peromyscus attwateri | reverse complement strand
GCTGGGGAAACTGGGTACCATTGACGCTGGGGAAACTGGGTACCATTTACACAGAACCATAGAGAGGCATCGACTTTTCAATGTCTAGGATTTTAGCCCCCAGAAGAACAGGATCAGAATAACAACAACAACAACAACAACAACAACAACAAAAACCACATTCCATAATGGCTGCTTCAGGGCAGAATGGGCTCTGACAGAGGATGGACATTCAAAGGAAGAAGCTACAGCATCCCATCTTGCATCCCAGCATGGTGACTTTGGTTAGCTAATGCAGGGCTATGATTCAATGCTCTCCCTGCTCAGGGCTGTGAAAGTGAAAAGTGATTAAGAGTCAAGTGAGAAACATCTCCCTCCCCAGATCCTGGCACTGGGAAGGGAACCTGTCCCAGGTGAGCCCTCACCTCACAGCTGGCCACATGGGCAAGAGAAGATTTCAGGATGTCCTTAAGCAAGGGTGCCAACAGTCCTTTCTTGGTCCTGAGGAGGTCTTCCATGGAGAACAGATGGCATTTGTCGGTCAAATGGCTGGGAACCTGCTCAAACTCCTTTAGGACACTGCGGGAGAGCAAACAGTTCCCTGAGTCACCTACACCTTTTTCCTACTAAAAAGCTCTCTTGGGGCTGGGAGCGACAGCTCAGCCACTAAAATGCTTGCTTTGCAAGAAGAGGACCAGAGTCCAGATCTCCAGCATCTACACATAAAACTGGGCACTGTAGTTCATGTCTGTAATCCCAGTGATGGGGAGGCAGAGATTGGGGGGATCCCCAGAGCTCACTGGCGCTTGCCAATTGGTGAGTGAGCTCCAGGCCAAGTGAAAGACTGTCTCACAAAATAAGGGGGAGAGCTATTGACAGGACACCCACCATCAGCCTCTGTGCTCCACATGAACGCAAACACATGTGCACACGCATGCACACAAACACACATAGAAATCTCTATCCATGAATTCATGTCTTGACCTTTACTGGCCATTTCCTTTAGATAATGTGTCTGTGATGTAAATTTAACTACTATCCTATTATCGAACACCTAGTAGGTTTCTATGCTATTTCTTATTTTAAATTTATGCCTTAACTAAATTTCTTCCCATCTCTGTAAGAACATCCCTAGGATAAGCTTTGAGAAGTAGTTTCTGGAAGCCATGATCTCACATGCATCCTGCCTCTACATGAGGGGGATTCAGTAGGCCATGGGAATCCTCACAGCAGCACTACTCACAAGAGACGAGAGCAGCCCCTATCCCTTAGTGGGCAGATTCAAACGTCAATATATACACAGAGCCAAATGTTATTCAGTCTTCAAAAGGAAGGGAATCCTGACACATGCTGCTTTGTGGATGGACCTGGAGAACATTTTAAGTGAAATAATCCAGTGATAAAAAGACACATGTTCTATGATCCACATACATGAGGTACCCAGCCAGGGTGGTCAGATTCAGTGGATTGCCAGGGGCTGGGATACAAGAGGAAGGAAGGGGACAGAAGAATGGTTATGGAGAGTGGATTTTGCAAGAGGCAGAGTTCTGCAGATGGACAGTGGTGGTGGCAACACAGTGGAAATGCCCTCAGTGTCCATGAACTGTGCATTTAAAATGGGTGGGAAGATAAAACCCCATTACATGCATTCATCACAATCTATTGTGTTTACTATATTCACATTATATTTACACTCTAGCCGCTGGCTAAGGTATTTTTATCCTTGTCCTGTTTTCTGTTTGTTTTGTTGTTATTTTTTAATTCACTTTAGTTTATTTCCTTCAGTGCTGGGGGTCAAGAATAAAAGGTTCTAGGAAGGTGGAGTTACTGGGGGAGCGAAGACCAGGAAGCACATGGGAGGCGGGAGCATAGAGTGTTGCATCTGGGAATCATACCTGTCAGCAAACCTGCAAGTCTTCAGCAGCTTCTTGATATGAAACAGTTGCTCCTGGATGTCCTAAGGCAAGAAGCCAATCAGAGGGAATGAGATGCGTGGCCACTGGCGATGTGCACGGCAAACCTTATAGTTATTTGAAATAATATGCTGGCAAGCAGAATCAACTTTCAAGCAAATGGCCCCTTCAGCAAGGGCTCAAACTGAATTCTTGGATCCACAAGTCCTGAATGGACACAGGTTTTGTGGAGCCTTGGAAGAGCCAACATAAGTGAGAGGCCATTCACTCCACAGTCTATTTGCCTTGTGGAGAGTCTGGAGACACTCTGAAGCCAGAATGACGTGTAGAACATTATTTTAAGGTGTGTTGCTTTTGTTTACATCGCATTTGTTTAACTCTGTGAAGCTGTGTTACTGTGCCTGTCTAAAACACCTGATGGTCTAATAAAGAGCTGAATGGCCAATAGTGAGGCAAGAGAAAGGATAGGTGGGGCTGGCAGGTAGAGAGAATATATAGAAGGAGAAATCTGGGAGAAGGGAGAGATCTAGGAGCCAGAGAAGGAGGAGGACTCCAGGGGCCAGTCACCCAACTACACAGCTACACAGCAAGCAACGGAATAGAAAAAAAAAAAAAAAAGGTATACAAGAATAGAAAAGGAAAAGCCCAGTGGCAAAAGGTAGACAGAATAATTTAAAGTTAAGAAAAGCTGGCTTGAAACAAGCCAAGCTAAGGCCGGGCATTCATAATTAAGAATAAGCCTCTGTGTGTGTGATTTATTTGGGAGCTGGGTGGCAGCCCCCCCCCCAAAAAAAAGAGCAGAAATAAACAACGATAGTGACATGCATTTCCTACCATGGGACATCTCTCTTCCTACACTTGCTTCCTCCCCTGTGGAGACATCAGCTCACCTTCACTCTGTCCAGTTCCTTGGCTTTTGCATAGAGCTCGTGGTGCCCGCCTCGCAGGTTGAAGACAGGTTGGTGCCATATGCTGTCCAGTAGCCACTTAGAGGAATTGCTGACTTGGTACCTCCTGAAGTCCCATGTCATCAGGATCCTCGCAGGGATGCAGGACTCTGCCGATGAGTGGCAGCTGTCACAGAAATACTTCCCCGTATACTCACAATACCGGAGCCGTTTCACAAACTCTGTAGAAGGCAGGAGGGTGAGAGCACGTTCATGATGCTGGGGATCCGCCCTAGGCCACCTCCCCATTCCTATGAAAGCTTCAGTCTCAGATCACTGTTCACAGGGGCAGAGCCAGATTCAGCTGCCAGGCAGCAGAGCTGTGACATTGACGTGGGGATTTCACTGATAGCCATTCGTGAGTTCGCTGTGGTAAGATAGATGCTGGAGAAACAGGATCCCCCCAAGCACTCTTGAACTTGGAAAATGGGTGCAGCAAACTGCAGTGCAGTGAGGACATTCTGTATAGGGTCTGGGAATCTGGCGGAGTACACAGATGCCACCTGCTCCTGACAGGAACTCCAGCGGCAGCTCAGCGTCTCTTCGGCTAACAAACGCGGCACAGAGGGTACAGGGATAGCCCATAGACAAAGAGCACATTCTAAAGCAGCGTGTGCACAGTGTGAGGATGTAGCCTTCAAAAGGATTTCCTTATAAATCGAGGAGGGGGCAAAGAGAGAGAGGATACCTAGACCCCCAGAATGCTAATGGTGCACATCTCTGCAGTGTGGAGAAAACTATTTGTTTCTTGCACTTTTGAATCTGCTAAAACAAACACATGGTGCTTCTGAAATTTCTCTGATAAAATATTTTGATGCACAAAAGATGTAGGGATGAAGGTAACAATACTGCACCCTCACTACCTGGGCTAAGAAGGAAAACAATGCAGCGGAAGTCTCCCGTGCAGCCATCCCTCAGCATTAGTGTCCGACAAGAACCAAGTCTGGCGTTTATCAGTCCTGCTTTGACTTGTGTCTCTTTGTAAATGAGATAACACAAGGTGTAATTCCAGTTCGTATGTCTGTTAGATTCGTGGTGAGAAAGAACAACGTAATGGATGGGAAGGGGGTGACTGCACTCCCTAGCACACTGTAGATAATGATGACCATTTTCCAAACAATGCCTCGAAGAATAGGCAGGGATCAGTCTTCACTGGGCACTTAGCTTGTTCCCCAAGCTGGCTATGGCTTAATATATGTCATTCTATGCTTGTAACTCCATGACTTAGGAACTTACAATCCCTCTTTCATTAAGGAAAACACAGGACAGTGAAGATAAGCGTCACAGTAGGGACACACAGGCAGTGAGCAGGCAAGCTCAGTTGAAATCCAGTGTAGCCAGCATATCCTGCTTCTCCTTGGGTTCAGGTGCTGAAGGGGAAGGACCAATGTCTCTGCACTTGCTGGGTTATCCTGAGGGGAGAGGTATACTAACTCTCCAACAAACCAAAAGAACAAAAACTACAGTACTCAGCACACCACTTAAAGGACAGGTGTACTATACTATACTATACAAAAACTACAGTACTCAGCACGCCACCTAAAGGACAGGTGGACTATACTATACTATACTATACAAAAACTATAGTACTCAGCACGCCACCTGAAGGACAGGTGTAGTATACTATACTATACAAAAACTATAGCACTCAGCACACCACCTAAAGGACAGGTGTACTATACTATACTATACAAAAACTATAGTACTCAGCACACCACCTGAAGGACAGGGGTAGTATACTATACTATATAAAAAGCAGAGTACTCAGCGCAGCACCTGACCTGGGAACCTGCATCCCTGATCAGACTTGCCATGATGGGAAGAGACAGGACACAAGGGGCCCGTAATTTCCTCCTAATGTAACCTGCCTTTCCCTAACATCTAAGCCCCCACAGCAGCTCAGTATCCATTCACTCATTCACCACGCTTCACTGAATGCCCACTGTGCTATCATCAATATAGAATGAACGATGTCATCGCTCTTCCTAAGATCATTAAGACAGAAAAAAATGGAAGGTTCCTAAACCAGTGGCACTCAGCCAGGGTGACTTTTACCCTCTGGGGACATTTGCAAGTATCTGGAGCCATTTTACTTGTCCTGGTTGAGGGGCTGCTGGGGATCATATAATTCTGCCCCAAACTCTCAAATGCTGTGGGATGTTCTGTATGACAAATATGTTAATAAATAAAGCACTGATTGGCCGGTAGCCAGACAGGAAGTATAGGCGGGACTAACAGAGAGGAGAATTGAGGGAACAGGAAGGTGGAGCAGGAGACACTGCCAGCCACTGCCAGGACAAGCAGCATGTAAAGATGCCAGTAAGCCACGAGCCACGTGGCAAGGTATAGATTTATAGAAATGGGTTAGTTTAAGATATAAGAACAGTTAGCAAGAAGCCTG
The DNA here is from genome assembly GCA_902168425.1 of Peromyscus attwateri. NCBI lineage: Eukaryota > Metazoa > Chordata > Mammalia > Rodentia > Cricetidae > Peromyscus > Peromyscus attwateri. The sequence goes on along the minus strand of CABHPP010147714.1, from coordinate 16,777 downwards.
CCACAGCCATACAGTTTATAAGTAATATAAGCGTCTGAGTGATTATTTTATAAGTGGGTTGTGGGACTGCGGGGCTTGGTGGGACCTGGAGAGAAGCTCTCCAGCTACACTCAAATCCATAACCCCCCAAGTCATCAGAACTGGAGTTCAGAAACCCCCCTCCAACAGCTGTTTTCTGTCTCATGGAGTCAATGACATGGAAAATAATTCTAGAATTGGGTTATCCAACAAAACCTTCTGAAGACGTGGAAATGGACTGCTGTCCAACACAGCTGCCATGACATGGGCCAAGTGTGACTAAGAAACTGAGTTTAAATTGTAATTAACTTTGATTTCATGATGCCACATGGGCACACAGTGTAGTTCTTGAATAAAGCTGACTAGACAGAAACAGTGACTAGATGCACTATGCAAAATCAAATTGGAAAGTGATCCATACGTGATGATGCCTTGCAGGGAGTAGGGAGAGTGGACCCGAGAAGAGAATAGTGGGAATTGCTGTTGCTATTTTGTTGTGATAACTGCTTATAATCCTTACTTTTAGAATATGAGTAAGGGGTTCTCTTAGTTGGGGTTTCTATTGCTGTGATGAAACACCATGACCAAAAAGCAAGTTTTTTTTGGGGGGGGGGTTCATTTGGCTTATACTTCCACACTGCAGTCCATCATTGAAGGAAGCCAGGACAGGAACTCAAGCAGGGCTAGAACTTGGAGGCAGGAGCTGACGCAGAGGTCATGGAAGGGTGCTGCTTACTGGCTTGCTCCTCATGGCTTGCTCAGCCTGATCTTTTATAGAAGCCAGGACCATTAGCCCAGGGGTGGCACCACCCACAATGGGTTGGGTCTTCCCCCATCAATAACTAATTGAGAAAATGCCATACAGCCAGAACTTATGGAGATATTTTCTCAATTATGGTCCCTCCTTTCAGATAACTCTAGTTTGAGTGTCAAGTTGACATAAGACTAGCCAGGACAGGGATAGAGGGTAAAATGGCCTGTATGTGAGACTGGAGGGACTGAACTCTGAAACATTTAAAGGCTATGGGCAGCAACAATCTTCTAAAATCTGGTAAAGTCTGAAGTTTAGTTGAGGGGATTGAGCCAACATTAACATCTCAGATTGACATTGACATCTGTGATTGACATTGGCAGAAGCTGGGGAAGAGGGCTTGGGAGCCCTTCACACTATTTCTCAAACTCTTCTGTGAGTCTAAATGAGCTCAGAATTCCAAGTGAAAACAGTCAGAATTAGCCCAAGTTTTCAGGAAAAGCGCTAAATCGCTTCCACAGCTGACATCAGCCAAATCTGTGCTGTACCTACGCTGCAGTGTTTTCCTCTCCTCTGTCTTCTTTCCGGTTGCCACAGTCCCTTTGCCTGTGCCGAGCACCCCACATCCTGAGACAATCTCTTCTTTAAGGAAACCTCTCATTCCCCCTCCACCTCCATCTCAGATGAAGTCTCTCCACTGTAAATTCCACAGCAGTCTCGCCTTCCCCCTTCCTTATCTTGCCCTCCAAGCTGGGAAGCAGATTTTGTGAGGGCAGATTCTGCAAAATTCCCTGCTGGACTGACAGCATGTCAATGAATTTAGGAAGGTACTCAAGGATATGTCTATGTAATTTCCTACTCATGAATTTGACATTGGGTATGACGTTAGGCTGCACAGATTAACTAACAGACTTGCTTCTTGCTAGACTAGCTGGGAAACTGAGTCATTTAAGGAAGATCGCTGTGACTATGGTACAGTAACATGAAGTGAGATAGAAGAAACCCTGCCTGCTTCTGCTTTCAGTTGTGATCTCTTGAAATAGACATCCTTGCTGGAGAGCAAGCAATGCCCAGCTGAAAATCCTGCTCCGGGAAGACTAGTTTGCAGAATCTTGGCCAGTCACCACGTCCTTCCTCTATCAGAGAAGTCTGGCCAGGAGCCATTTGTTGACTCTGTGGGTGTGTCTGGAGGACTGTCTACGAAAGCACAGCCCTAGAGGCTGAAGATGAAGAATGAACAAAACCAACAATGTCCCTGCCTTCCTGGAACTTGCTTCTGGTGATGGAGACAAATAATAATCTGCAAATAAAACAGAGTATTCTAGGGATGGATGCCATGCTGAGAGTAAACAGTGTGGAGGAGGATCGCGTAAAGCGCACACACACACACACACACACACACACACACACACACACACACCTGTCTGTGGCCAGATGGGTACGTTCCACAGGGCAACCAGAGAAGACTCGGGGAAAAGAGAAGGAGGAGACGAAGAAGGGGGAAGAGGAAGAGGAGTGGGGAGAAGGTAAAGATGTGAAGGAGCCAAGAGTCATAGGGAGCCAAGAGTCATAGGGAAGTCTACAGCCAAGAGTCATGGGAAGAGGAAACAACAGGTTCCAATGCCTATATCAGGAATGGTTGGGTTCTCCAAGTGCCCACTGGAGAAGCAGCCAGCCTGCTGGTCCTCCTAGCCCCTGGCTAGTCATGCAGCTTTGTAGGTCATGATGGCCTCCATGAGTCCTTCACAACATGCTCACACCAAAAAGTCTGTCTCACACCAAAACAACACACAGTCCAGCTCTGCTGATCTTCACTCTGTCATCAGGTAACAAGCAAGCAGTGCAGGACCCATACTTACTGGGCTGTATTGGAGTCCCACATCCAGCACAGAAGAAATTCTGGGCCACTACCGCTATGTCCCTCCTGAGGACAGAAAATGGCAGCTGTTGCACATTTCAGAGCTGGTCAGTGCAGCATTTTCCATTGATAGAAAAGCAGTTGACACCATGGTGTGTTCCTTGGCTTAGGGTCCTTAATTTTGTCATTTTTTTTTCATTTTGTGAAAATTTTATACTTATCTAATATGGTCTTCTAGTTGAAACCCCTGGGCTTTATGAAGCTAGGACCCTAAAAATCTCAATTGTTCCCCAAATTAGAAGTCAGTATCACAAAGAACTCTCCTATTATAGAGTTCTTAGGGCTTCCCACTGCTCATGAACAGAAGCCAGAGGTACACTAAAGACAGCCAAGGAAACACAACACAGTCTGACATGCTTGGAAAGGTCATGGGTGAATAAATACAATACACACTGGAATAAGAAATGATGCAAGACACATTTATCAAATGCTCCTGTGGAGAGAGTTCTGGGAGCATCTGTGCCCCAATTTCAACAGTGACCTAGAATTACAGGCAAAGTGGTAAATTTAAATTTTTATTGTAGTCTAAGCTAAGGTCAACAAAAATTGCCAAGGTTAAAAAAAAATGTGTTAAATCTCCATCCATATGTCTTACAGAGAATTCTGGGAAATTTGAGAGAAAAGATATCCTGTGCAGTGAAAGGGACCTGTCCCAGTGTCTTGAGGGCAAGTTCTGCCCCAGCAGCCAAAGCACCCTTCCTGGGATCCACCAAGTCTGAGAGCAAAGACGGTGAGCAAGGATACGGTGCATGAGAGACCTCCATGGAGCAGGGAACACTGCTCCATGGCCCTGAAGTTTGCATGAGAGACCAAGAGAACAGAAAAATTACACGTGGCTAAAATATGTTGCCTGTAACCTTTATCTGTAATCCATTCCATACTCTCAGAACAAATTACAATTAAACTACTATGTACATACCATATGTATGGCCACATAGACACACACTACATAGGTTTAATCCCTTCTTGTATAATTTTAGCTGTCTCGGAGCTTCTGTGATTGTACAGAATAAAGATTTTACTTATGTTCTGTTACATTTCTCAACTATGGACAATCTCCTTGAGATTAAATTCTTCTTTTAAAACTTCTATGCATTCATTGTTCTTTTAATTGCACACTAGCTAGTCTGGAAAATAGAATGGTCTCATCATTTTAAATCATTGTATTTGGATTTTGTTTCAGAAATAGCCCCTTAAAGTCCTCTTTAGGCCTATTTAATCTACAAGGGCTATGCAATGTTCATAATTGGGGAGGGAGAGTTACACTTTTAACTTATGTGAATACTTATGTACCTTCCTGCAAAGCTCACAATAGAGTACCAAAACTAAGCCAGACACACATTCTCCTTTGTCCCTCAGGACACTGTTTTTTTTCTTCTTCTGCTTCCAGAGGAATCAGGTGGGACCCATCACATGTTCCAAGTAGAACCTAAGTTTTGGGGCAGCACCCCACACTTACTTGATTGGCGTGTGAACAGTAAGTATGATTTGAAATCGAGAGGGTACCCCGTCTTCAGCCCCTGGGACCTTAGACTTGAGCATGATTTCCTGTGTTGCATCCACGCTGGAGGCAAAGTCTTCCTCAGCATTCTCTTCATTCCCAACCTACATGACACGGGAGAGGGTTCGGGGTTAGTAACCTCAGAAAGCAGGTTTCAGGAGTTTCATTGAAAAGGACTCTCGAGTGTGTTTCCCATTAAAATTCACCACCAGAAATTGGAACTGGTTTTAGCTGATCTTGGCACATGTCCTCTACTTTCCAGTTTAAACTCCCCCCCACCCTCCCACTCCCCCACCCCCCCACCCCGCCTCTATTTTTTTGAATGATTGTGTGTGTGGTGCCTGTGCAGGCCAGAAAGAGCGTGTCAGATCCCCTGGAGCTGGACTTCCCTGCAGTTGTGAGCGGCCTGGTGTAGGTGCTGGGAACTCACAGTGCAAGACAGCAGCGCTCTTCCCACTCACTGAGCCTGAGCCAGCCTGTTTTAGGATTTTAGCTCTTTTGTCTCCCGACTTCCCATGTGGTGAGAAGAGCTCCTCAACCTGGGATTTTCATGACAGAGGCAGCCCCCAGGGACTAAAGCGGCAGCCAGTCAGAGCCTTGCCATGGTCTTGCTGCAGAACCCTAGCTTACAAAGCTGAACAGCTTACTGTAAAATCTTACAGTTTCCTGTCATCATTGAAAATCCAGACTCCTCCAATCAGCCTTCTGAAACCTCCACAATTTGGCCATTATCATTCAAGCCTGTTCCCAGGACCCCCACCCAACCCCCACGCGCACTGTCCACCACACCTAAGTCTCTGCTCATCTGGGCTCCAGACCCCTCCATTTGTGTGCCAAAGGCCCTTGCTAAGATCACTTCCCCACAGGGTCTAGCTGCCCCAGCACCGTCTGGCTAACACCTGGCTCAGGATCTTAGCTCTCCAGTCAGCTTTCCTAAGTTCCTCTGGTAGAATTAGACACCTGCCCACCCTGGCCCTTCCAGAGTGGGTGTTTTCAACCCTTCCTTTAGTATTTACTACCACCAGAGGGTTCCATGTTCTCTGAGGACAGTATATCCAGCAAGCAGAGTCTTGTGTGTTTTCACATCTGTCAGTCAGCAGTGGCACCTGCTTCACCACTGCCCTGCCCTGCCCACTGCCCTGCCCTGCCCACTGCCCTGCTAAGGTCTGGGCCCAGCACATTAAAATAAGAGTAAGAAGGAGGGAAAAATGAGAACACCACCCCAGGATACTTGGGAGGATCCCAACATTTTAGCAAGCCTGTAATCCCAGCACTAGGGAGGTTGGGGTGAGGGGATTCTGTTAGTTAGAGACTCGCCTGGGCTACATAGCAAGACCTTTTCTCAAAACAATAACAACATAGTGTGAATTGTTAGGCATATTCCCTGATGTTTAATGGGTGCTCAAGTTCATTTTGAGACCTCCTAGACACCTAGGAACCATACAAGGAAACATAAATATTTGAATTGAGCAGGCCAAGTGAGAAATTAAGAATGTTTCATTCTACATCAGCTGGCTTCCATACTTACTCCTGAGCTGGCTGCTGTCAGGGAGCCTGGCAGCGGAGAATTGACTTCTGACAGCACCTGGCACTTCCAGAACCCTCGAAGCAACTCTCTGGCTAACAGCCCAGCAGGACTGATGTCTGACTCACACGTTGCACTGAAACATGAGAGAAAGGAACAAAACGCTGAACAGCTGTGCATAGGGAGTAGAGTCAGGGTCTTTGGGGTTTCAACTGTGTGTTGAGGAAACTGTGTGAAACAGTCAGTTATTAGCTGGGCATCCAAAGCAATAACAGTTCATCTGTGATCAGCAAACAGAGACTCTCATTTAGTCAGGGGACTGAGACTTGGGGTAGGGTGAAAACAGCACTGGATTTAAAGTCAGAAAACCAGAGTTCAAATCCTTCTTCTGATGTTTAATGGCATTGTGAGGCTGACCCAACCTTTAATCTCAGCACTGGGGTGACAGAGGCAGGGGGATCTCTGTGAGTTCAAGGCCAGTCTAGTCTACCTAGCAAGTTCCAAGACAGCTATAGGTACATAGTGAGACCCTGTCAAAGGGGGTTAGGGGCACTGTGACATCCTTTTATAAGCCTTAGCTTCCATGTCTCTAAAACAAGGTTACAAATAAATGCACAGGGCTGGAGAGATGGATCAGCAGTTAAGGGTACTTGTTGTTCTTGCAGAGAACCAGGATTTGGTTCCAACACCTACGTGGTAGCTCACAACCATCCATAGCTCCAGTTCCAGGGAGTCAAATCCCCTCTTCTGACCTCCATGGGCATGCAGTATGCACATGGTACACATACATACATGCAAGTAAAACACTCACAAAATAAAATAAATCTAAGTTTGTTTTAAATAAATGCACAAATATATATGTAAAACTTGTCTGGCCTCCCTGTGAGGTAAAATGAAGACCTATACGTTGCAGAATATCTATACATTGTATGAAGATGTGTTGCTGTGACTGGTGTAATAAAAAGCTGAATGACCAATAGCTAGGCGGGAGAGGACAGGTGGGACTTCCGAGGCAGAGAGAGGAAGTCAGAGGGATGAATCTACGCTTGCAGGAGACGCAAGGAAGACACTGAAGAGGTTGGACATGCGGTACAGAGTAGAGATAACCAAGCCATGCGGCAGAATGTAGATTAATAAAAGCAGGTTAATTTAAGTTATAAGAGCTAGTTAGAAAAAAGCTTAAGCTAAGGCCAAGCTTTCATAATTAATAAGACTCTGTGGGCTGGCAGTCCCAACAAGAAAGCTTACTACACATATCCAATAGCCTTTCATACTCTATAACACACAGTGATTTGGGGGTGCTGTGCCTTGAATATTGGCAGTGTCCTCCAAAGGTCCAGATGTTAACAGATTGGCTCCCAGGGAGATGATTGAAGCTTGGGGCGGTGGAACTTAGCAGGGGGTCTGTAGGTCCCTGGGGGGCAGTAACTACAAAGGATGGTGGGAACATTCCCTCTTACCCTTGATCCTGCCATGGTATTCCCAAGACACACTGCCCTCACTGTCAATGACACTATCACGTCCTTGAGTTTCCAAAGGCAAGTAAACCTTTTCTCTCTGTAAGTTCATCGTCTCCGGTATCTTCTCATAGTAACCAAAGCTGCTACTACGGAGATGACTGACTGAACTCTAGGTGACCGTCCTGTCTAATCCTAGTTCTTCTCCTGTTGCTGTGACAAAAATGACAAAAGTAATGGAAGGGGCCCAATACCCATGCACATAAAAAATACAAGTAAGTAAGCTGCAGAAAAATTAACTTAAGGGAGAAAGGATTTATTTCACTTTTTCTAATTTTAAATCTCTTTTTGGTTTTTTTGTTTTTGTTTTTGTTTTTTGTTTTTGTTTTTGTTTTTGTTTTTGTTTGAGACAAGGTTTCTCTGTGTGGCCCTGGCTACCCTGGATCTCACTCTGTAGACCAGGCTGGCCTCGAACTCACAAAGATCCACCTGCCTCTGCCTCCCGAATGCTGGGATTAAAGACATGCAGCACCCCCGCCTGGTTAAAAATTTTTGATATTAACACTTCTCCCTTCCCTTTCCACCCCCCACCACTAACTTACTAAACCCCAACAACAATCTATTAACATTTGTCCTTAGACGTGTAGTTTTTGCCTCTCATCAGAGAAACTTCTCTTTGCAACAGATGGAGGCTACAGAAAACCACAACCAATCAGAATGCAGAGTTGTGAAGCCCAATCTCAACGGATACACCTACAAACATCCCACACCCAAGGCTCCGGGAAGAGGGGGTGGGAAAATTATTTGAACCACAGGACTGGGGAGTTTTCTGTGAGACTCTATCTCCCAGGAATGTCAGAAAGGACTTATTTAGCTCACTCTTCAAGGGACAGTCCACCATGGCTCGTCACACTACACGAGCAATCAGAAGAGAATAAATACATGCATGCTAGCTCAGCTCTTTCTCCCTTTATGTGGTCCAGGTTACCTGCCCAGAGGATGGTCCCACCCATAATTAACATGGGCCTTCCCACATCAATTAACATAGTCAAGATAATCCCCATAGGCCGGCTAAGGGGCCCTACTCTCGGGTGATTCTGGATTCTTCCAAGCTGACAATTAACTCTAAACATCATGGACCCCGTCTGTGGCTAACATGGCCACAATATCAGTGGCATAGTGTACATGTTGGCTCCGAAGAAACCCCCAGGGGTCCATGCGTGTAAGCACAAGAAGACATGTACCTCTTTAAAGAGTTGCAGGGGCGTCTGCTGCCTTCTGTGATGCCATTACATTCCCCAAGTTCTGTGGGAAAATGAAAGAAAGGGTAACAGGGTCATTCAGCCTGTCTCACACAGTTAATTTTATCAGAATACAAAACATAGGTCCCTGCATTTAGGGAACCTGCAGTGGCTGATTACCTACAGACAACAGTGTGAGGCTCCAGTTACCCACCAGGGATGGGATTTTATATGAACTTCATCAAAACCACACAGCAGATATAATGAATATCCGCCTTTTCGTTCAGCGCGTACCAGTGAGATGATGAACAATTACCAAGATGCTAGGGACAAGGAAACAGCTTCTCCTTCTCTGCATCCTGGGAGAGGTCTTCCCAAACATCCCTGACATGGTCTTGTATGTGCTGTTTGCTGGTAGGTGTGTGGGATGTGAGGGAGTTGGAAGCAAGGAAATTCTAATTCTCACCTAACATAACCAATTCATCCAAGTCTTGTTTGCAGGCCTCTCTCGCCACAGGAGAGGGAGAAAGTGTCTCAGCCACTGGGCTGACCTGGAACACAGCACAACCTGACTAAAACAACCAAAAAGCAAGAAGTTCTTGGTCATCAGGAAGTGAGAGTGGAGGCTGGAGAGATGGGTCAGTTGGCAAAGCATTCCCTGACAAGCACAAGGACCCAAGTTCAGCTCCCAGAACTGACAGAAAAAGCTGATTGTGATAGCTTGAGCTTGTCATCCTAACACTGAGGGGAAGGGGGGAGCAGATGGATCTTGGGAGCTCACTGGAGTCAGTGAGCTAATCAGAGAGTTCCAGGCCAAGGGAGAGCGCTGTTCTGAAAAAAACCAAAACCAAAACCAAAACCAAGAGGACAGTTCCTGACACTCAAAATTGTCCTCTGACACACACACACACACACACACACACACACACACACACACACACACACGTTTAAACACATATGCAAGAATACCACAACAAGCAAACAGCTCAAGAGTAGGACACCTGCAGGGTGGTGGTGGCACACGCCTTTAATCCCACCGCTTGGGAGGCAGAGGCAGGTGGCTATCTGAGTTCAAGGCCAGCCTGGTCTACAGAGTGAGTTCCACGACACCCAGGGATATGCAGAAAAATCTTATCTTGAAAAACAAAACCAAAACAAACAAATAAAAATAAGAGTAGAACACCCCCACCACCACCACCACCCCCCCCCAGGCATGCACAAGGCCCTGGGCTCAATCACAGTATTGCAAGGAAAAAAATGACATCGGGTGTGAGGATACCCACCTGCAGTATCAGCACTTGGGAGGTGAAGGCTGGAGAATTGCACATTCCATTTAAACCAGTCTGGTATATAGTTAAGACACTTTTGAAAGAAGAAGAAGAGGAGGACTGTGAGGAAGAGGAGGGAGGAAAGAAAAAGGAAGAGGAAGAAGAGGAAGAAGAAGAGAAAAGGGGAAAGAACAGCGAAGCTCCCAACTGACAGAAATTTGGGGGTGAGCAGGGATAAAGCAGCAGCTTCAAGGACTAAAAACTGCAGGAAGTTAATTTAGGATCTCTCATTCACTATAATTAGGTGAAGCAGGCTGATGCAATCTGTCCATTTTTAGATACGTTTGAAAATTTCCCATTATAATACAAAGTAAAACTAAATACAAAGGCAAAATAAAAATAAAAAATAAATAAAAAAGCCAACCTGGCCATGAAATACATAGGACAGGACATATAATCATGCTGGGTTGAGTCGTGTCCACCTAGAGCGTGTGAATGTGGTCTCATTTGGCAATAGAATCTATACAGACAGAAAGCAGAGTCAAGCCACAGCCTCCCCCACCCCAGAAGGGGTTGTGAGGAATTATTAGATGTGCAGATGTGTTAAGTTAGAGGCTTACTATGCCCACCTCGAAGCTAGAGATGTAATGCACAGGAAACAGAGAAAAATGGAGTGCCTTTAAGCCATCCAGGAAGAGTGTTAAATCAGAGGATCTGGGGCAAGTTTGACAGATACAGAAAGACACTTGAAAGAGAGCTAAAGACAGAAAACACAGGTCTCTCCCAGGTAGCCACCTAGAGGAAGCCACTGATGGAGGCAAAACCTGCCAGAAAGTAAATATGGGGGGTGTGGCTGAAGGCAGGGCTTGCTTTAAGAAATGGATGCAAGGTTGCTGGCCTTGCCTCTTTCTTTCTGTGCCGATATATCGCTCCCGCCAACATGGTGAACGTTCCTAAAACCCACCGGACGTTCTGCAAGAAATGTGGCAAGCACCAACCCCACAAAGTGACCCAGTACAAGAAGGGCAAGGATTCTTTGTATGCCCAGGGAAAGTGGCTCTATGACAGGAAACAGAGTGGCTATGGTGGGCAGACTAAGCCTATTTTCCACAAAAAGGCTAAAACTACAAAGAAGATTGTGCTGAGACTTGAGTGTGTTGAGCCCAACTGCAGATCGAAGAGGATGCTGGCTATTAAGAGATGCAAACACTTTGAACTGGGAGGCGATAAGAAGAGAAAGGGCCAGGTGATCCAGTTCTAAGCTGATCTTGTTATGAAGACAATAAAATCATGAGCTTGTACTCACCTCTTATGATTGCAGTTGGTTTTTGGGGAGAGAATAAACAAATTCTCTTGAAAAAAAAAAAAGAAATGGATGCAAAGTGTGAAAGCTAACATTCATTGCCAGCTTTTGCTGAGAGCTGCTGGTAGCAATGGCTTTACCAGAGGCAGTTGGAGTATACAGCAGGTGACAACTAGTATTCAACAGATCGACACACCAGACGAATAACTCTCTGATGGGAAGCCCCACTTGGCAAGGACCGTGGAGTCACTGACTGTAAATGACCCGTTGCTCCTGTCTGTCATTTATCTCATGTGCCACTACATTTCTTCCCTAAAAACAGTTATGGGTGTTTTCCCACTGCTTGTGTGTTTATCTCATGTATGTATTCCATCTATTGGGTACACTTATAGCTGTGGATGGTCAGGAAGATGATTTCTGCTTAAGCTATATAATTCTGATGACTAGAAATACTACTAGAATTTTTTCATAACCGACATAGGGAAGTAACAGTATTCTCAGTCACAAAGACAGCTAATTTTAGACTTCAGAACAAATTCAAAACAGACTGGCTGCCCCTGCAGAGAATACACAGAGACAAATTTCCAGGTGTTTGTTGCTGAGTCAAGGTCAAACTTGAAGCAACTTTGGCAGAAATAACCCTCTGCAGTAATTGACTTTCTGCATGTAATCCCAGCCTCAGTTTATGTTATGAGACTCAGGGTTCAGCCAACTAACTATTATTGTTAAGTCCTGAATTTTAATGTCACTTTCTATCTGGGAAAGAGCTACGCGCACAGTCAAGTATTACTCACTGGCCAGTCAATGTGACCTCCCTAGTCTGAGAAAAACTGTGTGACTTATCATGTGTTGTGAGAATGGGTCAGACCCTGAAAATGTAGCAAGCATATAATTGTCCAGAGTTTGGCTGTTTGCTGCAAGCCGCAGGGAAACATAATGGAATTCAGCTACTATCACAAAAGCTACTACTTGGAAAAGTCAAGGACTTCTCCAAAGGTCAAGCCATGGCTTAAGAAGTCTTGGTGATATTTTAGCTTTTATATATATATTAGCTTGTTTCCAAAATGATTTTCTTGTATGCTTCCAGTAACTCCTAACAGTGTATTTATCTAAAATGCCTATCAAGCATCCAAGGCCATACGAAACAACATCTGTCTCTTAGGTCAGGCAGATAGCTTTATTTCTTGTGCAATTTAGGGTGAGGCCCTCCTTTCTTATACAACCTTACTAACAGACCCCTAACTTCTTACCTAACCACTTCTAGGAATGTAGACTGAGCACATAGATCCCCTTTTTGATATACTAACTGGTCATTAGCACTCAGTTGACCTCCTCTTTTACCACTCCCACTTTGGGTTGTAAAAGAAAGCCTGGTGGTCACTGCCTGAGGAAAATTCTTACCTACCCTTATGACCCCATAGAATTCAAGCCTGGTGACTTTGCTAGGCCAGAGGATTGCTATTGCTTGGTTTATAACTGGATTCCAGAGAGACTTAGAGAGAACTGAGAGAATAAGGAGATGGAGAAGAGAAAAGAGAATGGAAGAACTAGATGGGTAAGAACTTGAGAGGAACAAACTGAGATGGGGAAGAACTAGATTGAAGGGCAAGAAGAGAGGACTAGAGGAATGAGATGGAAGATGAGGAAGAGCCAGATGGGGAAGAACAAGATGAGGAAGAACAAGATAGAAAGAAGGAGATGAGAAAGGAGCTAAGATGGGAAAGACGTTGCCATTAGAAAGTGTGTGTTTCCTCATTTACCCCCCAGATAGAAAAAGATAGCCCTCACTGCATTTGTTTTTTGTTGTTTTGTTTTGTTTTGTTTTGTTTTGTTTTCTTGTTTTGCTTTGGTCTGGGGTTTTTTTTGGGTTTTTTGGGTTTTTTTTGGTTTTTTTTTTTTTGCATACCCTGGTGCTGCCTGGAGGCTGGCCCTCCAGTCCCAGTTAGTGATAAACTTTGGTGCCCTTTCCTCCAGAAGGAACTTCCTGGGTTCCCAGCTGCCCTTGGCTAATGACTGGGCTGGACTCTCACCTCTGCAAGCGACTAGCCCTCTTGCTGGCGTGCTCCCTGCCATTATGATAATGAACTGAACCTCTGAAACTGTAAGCCACCCCAGTTAAATGTTTTCCTTATAAAAGTTGCTATGGTCACGGTGTCCCTTCACAGCAATAGAAACCCTAACTAAAAAGGTACCTGCCACCACTGAGCCCCATCACCGAGTACATGGCAGGTTCATTGTTTGCTAAATGAAAGAGGACCACTAAGCAAGGGAAACAATGTGGAAGGAAAGCCAGGAGAATGCTGTGTGCTAGAAAATGAAGGGAGACGGGTGATAGCAGCGACCAGGAAAAGGCAGAATGAAATCCAAGGGGGAAAAAAACAAGAAATACAGCATTGGTCAAAAGATGGAGCATGTGCACCAATCACAAGGCAGAACAACAGCCTTGGGGGAGATCATCCACATGTGCAAAGTGACATTATCAACAACAACGTATACACCAAAGATCCTCAAAACTAAGTCACTGAAAATAACACACACACACACACACACACACACACACGCACACGCACACGCACACGTACACGCACACGCACACGCACACATACACACACACACACGTACGCACTCACACACACCCCTCAAAATGTTCTAAGTTAGTTTCAGATTTTGAATTGTCACATTTATGGCTAACCTGGGGTGCATGTGGCCAATGGGCCATGGATTGAGCACATCTTCAAAGGACTAAACAGTGTCCCTCCTTCAGGACTGGACAGAGGACAGACAGCAGGCGTGGAGATCACAGCACTCAGCATTCAAGCACTTGCCTACTTGCCTTCATAACCACTGTCTGAAGAAGTGGAGGACCCTGGCTCCTGCTTGGCGGGGTCTGAAG
>CABHPP010147713.1:13695-40857 GCA_902168425.1 Peromyscus attwateri | reverse complement strand
AGAAAGAAAGAAAGAAAGAAAGAAAGAAAGAAAGAAAGAAAGAAAGAGTCAGTGAAATGATTCCTAATGATATTCTGCCATACTTATAGATCAATGCCTAGCCCAGTTGTCATCAGAGAGGCTTCATCCAGCAACTGAGGGGGGCTGCTCCTGCCACCTGAGTCAGTCCATACCATCCAAACCCACAAGAGAGAGAGAGAGCCAGCCATATGTGCCCCTCAGCTTAAGCTAGACCCAAGGCCACACCCTAGGGGCTTGTAGCTAGAGTTTTTCTGCCTGGCCCACAGTCAGGACAAATCTCTGTCACCGGCCAGTCCCACAGCCGCTCAGACTCAACCAAGTAAACACAGAGACTTATATTGCTTAAACTGTTTGGCCTAATGGCTCAGGCTTCTAGCTATCTAGTTCTTACATCTTAAATTAATCCATTTTTATAAATCTATACCTTGCCAGGTGGCTCGTGGCTTACCAGCGTCTTCACATGCTGCTTGTCATGGCGGGTGTCTCTGCCTCAGCCTTCCACTTCCCAGAATTCTCTTCTCTGTTAGTCCAGCCTATACTTCCTGCCTGGCCACTGGTCAATCAGTGTTTTATTTATTGACCAATCAGAGCATTTGACATCCCACAGCAAGGCTGGTACTTCAAGGTCGTAGGTGGAACAGGTACCCACTACAGTGGGTATGTACACGTACATACACACATAGACACACACAGCATTCACCTCAAAGGAAGTAAGAGATGGCTCATTCTAGAGTCAAATATAAGTGATTGTGGCCTGGGAACATGGATTCAGGTTGCCTCAAATACTCTCTCCCAGTGTGGTCATAGTTTCTTGAAGTTTTCTTTAGCAGCAGAATAAAAAAAGTCATAAAGCAAGGCACTTTTTAAAGGACTTACTTATTTTTGTATTTTATGTATATGGGTGCTTTGTGTGCACAATGCACATTAGGAGAGGGCATCAGATCCCATTACAGACAGTTGTGAGCTGCCATGTGGGTGCTGGGAATTGAACTCAGGACCCCTGGAAGAACAGCCAGTGTTCTAAACCTCTAAGCCATCTCTCCAACCACTCAAAGCATGTTTAAAGTGGGGGAAATATCAGGGAGATGGGCACCGCAAAGCAGGGGAACTTCTGCTATAAGCCTCTGATGTTTCCAATGACATTCTTAGCTCTGAATTTGGTGGAAACTAATGGTCTGTCAGCACGCTCCAAAAATCATAGCGGTTATTAGGTCAGGCACAAATCTGGGGTAATAATTGGGCTATTAAAAGAGATAAAAATATTCTAGTGCTCCACAATCACAGGTCTACTCAGTCAACAGCCTTGTGGAATCTTTAGTACCTGCTTAAATAGGTTCCTTGGAACTTCAATTCACAGTTACCTCCACTGGCCAAGCATCACATCCTATGCAAGTGGAGGCCAAATACTGACTTATGTCCCATGGTGCTAAGAATGTTCAATTCTAGGATCTGATAAAGATGAGGTTGAGGGGGCAGGAAGCCAGTCTTCAGGAGAGAAATAGTTGGCAAAGTCATTAAGGAAGAAATCCCTGGATCACTTTAAATCATCAGCCATCATGATCTGGGTTTTCCCTCTGCCCTGTTTATCTGAACTGACATTTACATGTGATATTTAAATATACAGGAACATTAGGAAACAATCAAGAAGACAGTGTGGCCTACAGAAGAAAAGACAGCAGTTGAAGGAAAACATATTTTCACCAAACAGCAATTCTATTGTTTAACTGGACTATGTTTCCCATGTCTGTAGAGATTTGTGCTTTATCAATGTTTTATTTACATTTGGATAACTTAAAACAATTAAACTACCTTCTAATTTCAGTTTTCTCTAGGAAAGATTGTTCTTCAATAGCTAAATGATTGTGAACATCATTTAGAACTAATAATTTCATTTGTCCTATTGTTTTAGAATTGTACTAGATTTGAATTTGGGGAAATAGATGGCAGAAATCAGATAACACTACTGTGCCACTTTAAACCCCATCTGACAAGAATGTCTTTTCCTTGGTACCAGATATTACCTCAGTTAATAGCACTGACTGTTCTTCCAGAGAACCAGGGTTCGATTCCCAATACCCACACGGTGGCTCACAATCATCTGTAACTCCAATTCCAGGGGATCCACGTGGTGTTCTGGCCTCCTTAAGCACTAGGTATGCAAGTGGCACATAGACATACATTCAGGAGAAATATTCATACACACAACATAAAAATAAATTGCTGGGTGATGGTGGCACACACCTTTAATCCCAGCATTCGGGAGGCAGAAGCAAGCAGATCTCTGTGAGTTTGAGGCCAGCCTGGTCTACAGAGAGAGCCCCAGGACAGCCAGGACTACACAGAGAAACCCTGTCTCCAAAACAAAAAAATAAATTAATAAATAAATACCTTTTAAAAAAGGAATCATAATTGGGAGAAATCAGGATTCGATAAGTTTTGGTGGGTGTAGCCAAATCTCATTTTTATTTTATATTTAGAAAGGGAAGCAGGACCCCAGAAAGTTACTTTGTAAGGTTGTTCATTTACTTTTTATTGACAAAATGTAAATATTGTTTAATTTTTCTTAATCCTAGTCAATCATACCCTAGCATACCTTAAATACTCACTAAAATGTAAATAAACCTTTACTTGGTGCATGTTTGAGGGTGGGAGCATATGGAGAGGGCAGAGGGCAGCTTGCAAGACTTGGTTCTCTCTTTCCACTGTGTGGGTCCCTAGATTGAACTCAGGTCAGCATCTGTACCTTTACCCACTGAGCCATCTCACAAGCCCTCAAATACTATTTAGTCAAGAAACATAGTCATTTATTTATTTATTTATTTATTTATTTATTTATTTATTTGTTTATTTATTTATTGAGACGGGGTCTCACTGTGAGACTCTGGCCAGCCTGGAACTTCCTAGACTTCCACACCTGAGTCCTGTTAAAAGCAGCTGTAAATCCCACCAGTCAAGGATAAAACCATCACCACAATTTTGAGCCAAATTTGAAGCAAGCTTTAATTAAATAGTGGCCAGGAGGATGGCCTCTGGCCAGGACCATCCTGGGGTTCCTGGGAAATGGTCACGAGTCACATTTTGTAGGGGCTTAAAAAGGCAAACCCACAATTCACTGCGTTTCCCATCAGGTCCAATCAAGAGCAAGCATACATCCTCGTGTATTTCCTGCCTATGGACCTCCACTTACATCCAATCAGGGGCAAATTTACATCCTGATATATTTCCTGCCTATGTGCCTCCTGCCTACGTACCTCTTGCCTACATGGTGATCAAGCACATCCAGTACAGCTGGGTCAGACAAGCTTGTTTAGGGGAGTGAAAACATGTGGCTTGCCCAAGCACAGATATTTCCTGAAATGCTAGAGGCTGTTATTTATGGGAGATAACAAGCCGTATGTTTTCATTCTCCTAAACAAGTTTGTTTGACCCAACTACACTGGATGTGCTTGATCACCACATAGGCAGGAGGTATGTAGGCAGGAGGTATACATGCACTGGTGTTTTGCCTGCGTGTATGAAAGTGTGGGATCCCAGGAACTAAAGTTACAGACTGTTGTGAGCTGCCATGTGGGTGCTGGGACTTGAACCCAGGTCCTCAGGAAGAGCAGCCAGTGCTGTTGTTAACTGCAGAACCATCTCTCCAGCTCCTGCATACATACATACCTCTTAAATTAGTCAGTCTGAGAATTTTAATTTTAGTGCACAATAAAATATGAAACAAAGTGGCTTTATGTTTTGCTATTCTGTTATTTTCATGAATTTCAAGGGCAGAGTGAGTTTTGCCCCATGCTGTTTTAGACTCAAAATGATACATAAAAAACAATTATCCTGAACACATATAACGCAATTACATTAACTCAGAGTGTGCTTGCATCTCAGTTAAAACAAAAATGTGAACTTTACATCTCTGTATGTTTTTGATGTAAGAAAGACCCAGCAAAAGTATGAAGATTAAATGAAGCTTGTTGTGCAGATTTAGGTTACTACATTTCCCTGTTTAAGAGCTAATCAGGGGGCTGGAGAAATGGCTCAGTGGTGAAGAAAACTTGCTGCTCCTTCATAATTCCGGCATCCTATCCTGTAGCTCACAAATACCTGTAACTTCAGCTCAGAGGGAGCTGATGCCCTCTTCTGGCATCTGTGGGCACCTGCACACACACTCCCATGCACACACATACAAATAATTAATAAAAATAAATATTTCAAAAAGCACTCATCAGCAGAGGCAGATGCCCTTACAAATGGAAGCTTTGAAATATATGAAATATTCATATAGGATCTCTCCTCCCTTTAGGTTTTCTTCTAAAACAGACCACAATGATCTTTTCCTCTGATACTCAGGATTTTGTTCTGCTTAGAGATAAAGATGGAAGAGGGAGGGGCAAGGTCAGACAGGGAAGATGATGGGAGGGGATTGAGAACACATATAGTCTGGAATTATCTCTAGTTTTGACGCAACCTCTAGAATTTTCTTATTAGTTTTTAACATCTCCTTTTAATTTAGAGATGGTTTCTAAAACACTATTTTTTCATAAATTAGCAAGTTCATTCTTTATTTTCTTGAGCTGCTTTAAAACTCCAACTACAGTAGGCTGCCCAGTCTTGAGTTTTATTTCCACTGCCTGGAACTGGTTGGCATGAATTTGTTTTTTTGAACTAAATGTTCCCCAACTGAGAGGGACATGTAAAGCTAAATTATCTCTGTCCATTTTTCTAGATACTTGCGAGTTGAATGAACACAATCACCAAAGATAAAACCAGCTGGAGTAGCAAATGGCCGTTTCCCCCAAACATCTCCTTTCTTCCTTGCATCTCTGTTTTTCATGTTCTCCTGAACATCACAGGCTTCTGTATGCTAGGTAGAAGATGTGTATTCCAGAGCAGCTTTATGTGCTGTATCCCTGTGTCCTCATACCCGCCATGTCTCAGGTTTGTCCTGCACACCGACAGGCATGGTGGGGGGTGATACTCAAGACCCTGGGTCATCAACCTGTATGTGTGTGTCTTCCCAGATGCACCAGTAAGGTTCCTTCCCACCTAGGAATGAGATTTATTTCATTGGAACCCTAGATTATGCATTTTGGGGTGTTTTCCTTGACAGCTGCATACTTCGGGGCTGGAGAAGTCGAGTACCTCTAATCTTTGACATCACCATTATAATCAGGGGAGTGTATTTGCTGCTTTCCTGTTGCTTTGATGAAACACCACGGCCACCAGCAACTTAAGGAAGAGCCTGTTTTGGCTTATGATTCCAGAGAGCTAGATGTCTTAATGGTAGGGAAGGCCATTAAGCATTGAAAACACTCCCTGGTCATAATGATGTTATCAAAGATAAAAGGCAAATTATTCCCTCCAGCCCAGCACTATGCACCTGTCAGGGAAAACACCCCAGAATGCATGGTTTAGGGATCTAGTGAAATAAGCCTTATTTCTACGTTGGAAGGAACTCGGATGGTTCAGCTGGGAACACACACATAGAGGTAGACCAGCCAGTGGTATAGTAGCAGAACAGAGGAAAGGCCTAAATCCAGAGCCTCTTCAAATACATTGGTGGAGGACATCAGGTAGGTAGGGAAACCTCTGCTGTAGACCTCAGACATTACCTGATGACATGCTTAGTCGGTGGAAGTTAGTGCTCTGTTAGAACATTCCAAAAGGATAGTCAAAAGAGTGTTAGGTCAGACACAGAGTTGGGTAGTGAATGAATTAAGGCAGCTAAAGACAGCCCAAGATAATTAGGTTCTGGGCCTGCCACATTACAACTCTCCACAATCACAGAAGTTCTGGTCAGCCAATCAACCTTGGTCTGGGAACGTCATTTCACAACATAGTAAGTACCAGACAAAGCAAACAATTGTTTTAAAATTCACCCAAAGCAAAAATGACAAGGAACCAGTAATTTCATGCAAAGGGTTGCCCAGGACGGCGGGATTTTGTTTTAGAATTAAGGTGAACAAAATTACTCTTGAAAGACTCAGTCACCTCTGAGGTTCAGTGCTCAAAGTGTCACATGGTCAGCTCTGTGCTGCCTGTGGCCAGACGCATAGTGCATTTTCTTAATGAGTGATTGATGGGGGAAGGCCCAGCCCATTGGGGGTGGGGCCACCCCGAGGCTGGTGGTCCCGAGTGCCATAAGAAAGCAGGCTGAACAAGCCATGTGGAGCAAGCCAGTAAGCAGCACCCCTCCTTGGCTTCTCTTCAGCTCCGGCCTCCAGGTTCCTGCCTTGAGTTCTTGCTCTGACTTCCCTGGATGGTGGACTACAAGCTGCAAGACGATGTAGACTCTTCCTTCCCAGTTTGGCTTTGGTCATGATGGTGTTTTATCACAGCAACAGAAGCCCTAAGACAAGCCTTCCAGGAGCACAAAAAGACCGAGGTCAGTAATGAGTGATGCCTGTGCTCTCCAAAACATGCATTTCCCAAGAAGTGAGATCCAGAACTAGAGACTTACAGCTGCTGCCCTCGGGCGCCAGACAGGGAAGGGCTTCAGCCTGGGCGTGGTTCCTGGAGGAGCCTGGCTGTGACTCCCCGAGGGCAGGCTGGAGGAGGCTTTGTGCTGCTGTCTTGACCTGGTTATTTACTTTCCCTTTTTGCTCTCTCTCTAACCTTTACTCCTCCCACCCCCTAGCCTGCGTGGCAGGCAGAATAAGCCTGTAGGGGGGGAAAAAAAATCACCAAGCCAGAATAATGAGTAGACTTAACGACCCTTGTCACTGCCACAGATCTGAGGACCTTTTCCTCAGTCTCTGTTTATCATATGTAAAAGGGTAGCAATATGAGAAGATACGTAGAGTACCTGTGATATACTGTGATAGCTAATCAAAAGAATGCACATCAAACCCGGACCACCACACCTGGCTTTAAATTTTTTTTAATGTTTATTTTTTTATTATTTTTTTTATTTTTTATTCATTCATGGGGGGGGAAAACCTGGAGGCAATGGGGGGGGGGGCTCAGAGGACAACTTGCAAAGTCGATTCTCTCACCACGTAGGTTCTAGGTATCAAACCCTGGTCGCCAGGTTTAATGTCGCATACTTTACTTCATCTTGCTGGGCCCCAAAATGTCTTTTAGTAGTATCTATTAATTACATATAATAACTGTTTTATTATGACATTTTCATACATGTACTCAATGTACTTTGATTCTATTCACCCCTTGTCAAGCTGTCTTGTGCCCCGCCCTCTCTGATCGATCCCTCAGTTTACTAATTCCTCCACCCCCCCCCCTCCACTTTCCTTCCCCCAGTGACCTGCCTTCCTTTCTTCTGTTTCGAACTCATTTAACAAATACTGATCAAGGGTCGGCTCTGTTGCACACATATAATTCCAGGTGCTGGGCGTAGAGCTGAAAACAAATCAACACAAATCATGGGTTTATGTTCTCGGGAGCTTGCTTCCTAGGGGGAAGGAGGCTGCGAAGGAGAGGATGTCAGGCCTCTCCTCCACTGCACCATACTCCCCTGCCTGCATTCCTTTGTCGGATTTCTTCCTGCTCCTGCCGCGGCTTGCTTGTATCTAACTTCTTGGGCCACCTTCTTGACGGAAAGATTCGTCCTTCTGGTTGATTGGTGAATACCCTGGGTGGCTCCAGACAGGATGTAAACAGCTGGATCCCTCCCTAGTGGGTGCTGTATGCTTTTCCTAAGGTGCCTTTGGCCTTCTCCAAGCTGATTGTATTTCCTGACCGGTCCTCTCAGAGTCCCTTCCTTTGGTGCAAACCACAGGTCCCAATTTAACATCACACTGATGGTAATCAGTGTGGGCTGATGCCCTCTTCCAGATCATTAATGAAGATGCTGAATGAAAGTGTGTCCCATCTCGTGACACACCACTAGAGACCTCCCCACAGCTCCGCACTGCCCTTTGCTGTCTCCTTCCCCTTTGTTTACCTGGCCAGCTCAGCCTCTTGCTTCTGCAACAGGCAGAAATCTTGGTATTTCTGCTGCTGCAGAGCCTCGCTTAAGGGCGGGGACTTGAAAGCCTGGCAGATTGTAAATGCATCCTTTTGAGCCCAAATTAAATATGGATTATGAATAGAGCATTGTCAGTAAAAACTCCGCTGCTCTCCCTCCTCTCAGATGCCTTTGTTTTCTCCTGACTTTCCCCAGCTGTTCTGCCTTTCTGGGAGCAGAGAAGGTTGGGTGTTTGTGTACTGGGTGCAGGGGTGTTGTTTGGATCAGTTCAGTTGTAACTGAGGTTCTTCTCTATCGTGTGAAAGCCCAGGTGATTGGGTAGCAGCCCAGCCTTCCTGTCTTCCCTGAATCCAGACCCTTTTCAATAACCTCAGTGTCTTCCACTTGGACTCTGGTCCAGCTATGTGACTTCCTTTGCTGAATGGCATTAGAGAAGACATAATGTAAGCCTACGCTTGGGGACAATCTCTCGTGTCCTTGCTTGTGTGCATGTGCCTCAACCACTTCTATGAGAATATGCCTGGTACAGCTTGCCTTGAAGATGGACATACAGAGCACAGTCCTGTCGCTCCAGGTATCCGGTCAGGACCATTCTGAGTCTTCTGACAAGGGGATGACGTCCAGATACGAACCAGACCAGTCCATAGCAGCAGAACCTCCAAGCCAACCATCAAATTCAGGGGCAGTTAATATTACAGAAGGTCTTGTTTAGCCAGCCCAGCAGTGGCGCTGCACGCCTTTAATCCCAGCACTCCACAGGCAGAGGCAAGTGGATCTCTGTGTGTTTGGAGGCCAGCCTGATCTACAGAGCAAGTTCCAGGACAGCCAGGACTACACAGAGAGACCCTGTCTCAAAAGACAAAAACAAATCAACAAGACCACAAAAACAAAACAGAAAGTCCTTTTTGTTACACAGCCTTAGTTTATGGACTAGCACATATCTGGAGTCTGGGGGACTAAGAACTCCTTGGTTTGGCAAAGGTTCACATACAGTGGGTTCCTGACACACTGCGTTATAAAAAAGGAAAGAGGGCAGGAGGGGTAGCACAGTGGGAGGGTGTTAGTTTTATGCGGCTGCGCAATGTTACTCATTAAGCTGCGCTGTTGACCGTGAGAGAAAAGCCTCGAGGTATGAGAAAACCCACTATAAGAGTTTATTAGGCGAAGGAACAGAGGGGAATGTGCTTTAGGCCTATGGAAGGTTGTGCATGGAGAGATAGGAAGGAGGAGAAAAGAAGGGAGGAGTCTGTGACCCGCTTTTTATGGATCCCCCCCCCCCCACATGCTCGTATGGGCTCACAAAGCTACGCCACGCATGCGCATAGATTGCGTGGTCACACTGCATGCAAATTACATGATCACGCAGCACATGGATTACGTAGGATATAAGGCCCTGGGATGACTAATCATTTTGCTAGCACATGCACGGTCATGTAGCAAAAGAGGGTGCTTGCTTAGCACATAGGAGGCTTTGAGTTAAATCTGTAGCCGTACATGAATGCACGCGCGCGCGCGCGCACACACACACACACACACACACACACACACACACACACACAGGAGAAAACGTCTTCTAAGTAGAGATTCAGAAATCTAAAAGTGGGAAAACAATCCCCACTTCAGATTGGTTAAAAATGTAGCTCAGTGATATAGTATGTGCTTAGCATGTGTGAGCCCCATCTCTAGTAACACATACAGAGAAAGGGGCTGGGGGGGTGATTTTTGAAAATAGAAGCTTGTTACTAGAATCTGACTTCAGGCTTTAAAAGCCAAAAGAATAAGCTGGGTACAGTGGCCCAGGACTTTAATGCCAGCACTCAGGATGCAGAGAGAGGCAGGTGAATATCATCGAGCTGGAAGCCAGCCTGGTCTATATAGTGAGTTCCAGAGTGCTAAAATAGCCAGGGCTATGTAGTAAGACCCTATCTTAAAAAAAAAAAAAAAAAAACAAAACAAAGAATAAAGAGTATGTGTTTTCTGCTCAAGATTGTTGAAGCATTTACTGAGTATCTTCTGTGTGTAGAATCCTTAAGAATTCTGCCCAGTGCAGCAAGCTGTAAGGGTCAGGGAGAGAAGGGCCTCCACGGAGAACAGTAGAATGTATGCCGCACACACCAACACCTTTTCCCAGTGACAGCAGCAAAGAGAAAGGAAGACTGTTCTAGTTTGCTGGGATAAACACTATATACAATAGCAATTTGGGGAAGAAAGGGTTCATTTCATCTTACACTTCCAGGTCACCAGCCATCACTGAGGAAAGTCAAGGTAGGAACCTGTAGGCAGGAACTGAAGCGAAGACCATGGAGGAGTGCTGCTTACTGCCTAGCTCCTTCTGGTGCATGCTCAGCAGGCTTTCCTGTATAGCCCAGACGTGCCTGCCTCGGGATAATGCTGCCTATAGTGTTTGGGGCCTCCCTACGCCAACTAGCGATTAAGAAAATGCTCCACGAACATGCTCATAAAGCCAATCTGATCTAGGCAGTTCCTCCATGGAGATTCCCTCTTCCCAGGTGACCCTAGTTTGTGTCAAGGTGGCGATAAACACCACCCAGTACACCGTCCGAAGAACATAGCCATTGAGCTCCCTTGTTCCATGCCCAGGCAATGGTTCCCTGCATCCTTTCTAACCATGCCTCTCCCGAGATGGCTCTGCTTGCAACTAAAAAATGCTCATCTGGTTTGTGCCAACACAGTAGTGTGTGGCCTTACTATGAGGGCAAAGCCTGGAAAGGACTGTTGATGCTATTTAGCTGGAGTTGAAGCATGAGCTTCTGCCGTGCAGAGGAAGCAGCCACTAATTGCTCCCTGGGGCTTCTCTTAGCCCCCCTCCCCTAGGCTTCCTCTTCCTGGCTGACACCCACCCCAAGGACCGCATTGCTCAAAGTGTGGCTCACCTGGGGACTTGTTAGATTTGCAAGTTCCGGGACCCCCACCCCACATGGATTGCTCTGAAGTTGACGCTTTTTCCCAGGACCCCAGAGAATTCAGACACACACTCAGCTTCCCCAAGAACTGATCTTCAGGTGCTCAAAGCTCTTACAGAGGGAAAGTCACTTATGCAGGGGACAATAGCCTCCTTTAGGGGCTGAGCTCCAGAGAGCTAAGCATATTTGAGGGAATCTTTAAATCCCCAGGGCCCAGTACTGTGCCTGGGTGTAGGAGGAATTCAAAATAAAGTTTATCAAATGGCACAAGCAAATGCCAGTGAACAGCCAGGCCCACCTGGGTCGCTGTCCTAGCTAGAGAGACCTTAGTTCTTCCCAAGAGTCCCTGCAGCAGAGATTACCTTGAGCATGAAAATTAAGAGAGGCAAACCTTGCCAGGGGCTCTGCCCAGCTCTGCACATTCCAGAGCTTCCGGTTTGCACACTGATGTCAAGCTCCACATGAAATGCATCTGAATAAGCAACTTCGCCCCGCATCCTGCATAAATTTGAATGTCTATGTTGGAGCCAAATTAAGGCTTTACTCAGAAATGTGCTGAGCCCTTCATGGTGCTTCCTGAAGTACCTAGTAGGTGGGAAGGGTGGGAGTGGGGGGTATGGGGCTGGGAGGAACAAGGTAAGAAAATAGAGAGTGACCCTGAGCAGAGAAGGATCCAGAAGAAGAAAGGGGAAAAGGGTTGGTGCTTCTGAGATCTGCTTTCTGCCTTCTGCTTTCTAGTGGGACCTGAAGTTTTTCTTCCATCTCTCAGTATCATTGATACTAAATAGCCAGGCTTCCGAGGCCTGCATTGACTTGAGTGATGTACCACAGCCAAGGGTGGCTGCTTCCCAACACTTCCTCTTGCCCAGTTTGGGTAAAGAATGCTCACACCTTCGATGACTACTGGGATTTTACAAATGATGCATTTTGCTGCACACTTCAGGCCTTTGAACCACCCTGGATACTGTATGCTGTGTTGAAATGGTAGTCAGGGATAAAAGGGGAGTTGGGAGGGGTGGGATTCTGACCTTCCATAAACCACTAATTTTCACTGTAGTGAGTAGAGACCAGCTCTTGGAATTTCAGTGACCTGTCTTGAAGTGCGGCAGGAGACCGTCAGTGTCAATCACAGGGAAGAACAGGATGATGGAGCAGTGGGAAGATGTTCTTACTGTTCACCAAGCCCATAACAACATGGCCAGCATGGTCAAGGATGTTTTTAGGAGAATCATTTTAAATTTATTTGTGGATACATTCGTACATGTATATAAATGCATTCTTCTTTCCAATGAGTTCCCTTTCTACCTTCAAGTCTGATGACACCCCCTGAAGAAAAATAACTTCCTCTCCCTTAACTGCCAATAGTTCCTCAAGCGAGGGGTAGAACCTCATGTGCCTTCCAACGTCCTGCTGGAAGTGTGGATGGCTGGAGCCTATGCAAGTTTTATGCAGGTAATCATGGCTGCCGTGGGTTTATGAGTGCAATGGCCATGCCATGTCCAGAAGATGGCAGTTCACATCACTCCTCATCTCTGGATTTCTTGGGGGATGAGAGCAGGGTCTCATGTGGTCCAGGCTGGTTTGGCACTCACTATGTAATTCAGGCTGGCTTCAAACTCCTGATTCTCTGCCTCACCTTCCTGAGTGCTGAACCCATGCTCATTGCTATCCCCAGCTTTCAAAGTCATTTTACATAGGTGGATCAGTGACTTTCAATCACTTCTTTGGACACAGATGTAAACTGCCCCAGCCTAGATGTGAGCAGAAGCTAGAGACAAAGACGGGAGCAGATTAGCTGGGAGCAGGGGGCCTTAGAGGCCCATTCTGACCTAAAAGGTCTCTACTGCAAGGGAGACACCCAAAAGCATACCTCAGTGCTATGTGGAGCTCAGATGAGAACAGCATCAGGTATGGTGCACACTGGAGGAGAAAGTGGGCCCAGACACTTGTGGGGATCATGGACGGGTGACAATTCTGACTTGGGAGAATCTGTGTAAGTGGAGATATTTTAGTTGGCATTCTTCAACCTTTCCAACTCTCTTCTTTCCTTAGCCTTGGAAGCAATAAGGAAGTACTCAACCCCCTAGACCAGTGGTTCTCAACCTTCCTGATGCTGTGACCCTTTAATATAGTTCTTCATGTTGTGGTGACCCCCAGCCATAAAATTATTTTCGTTGCTACTTCATTACTACAATTTTGCTATGAATGATAATGTAAATATCTGTGTTTTCCAATGGTTTTAGGCAACCCCCAAAAGGGGCATGACTCACAGGTTGAGAATCACTGCCTTAGACCAACTTGAAGTAAAGTGTTGTCATGGAGGCTCACTTCTGATCTTTAAGATGTGAGTGGAAGACCCTGGAGAGACTTTCTCTTGCATATACAAGGGCAGAGTCTTGCTAGGAGAGATTTTGTCTTTTGTCCTTCTCACCTCCACTTCTTGCTTGAAGCACAATCATTTAGCCGGATGTGCAGCAGCCATCTTGAGATCATGAGGAGCAAATGCCACATGCTGAAGACGACAGAGAAGTCCAGATCTGCCGTGGCATTGCTCAGCCTCAGCCCAGGTTTTCTACCCTCTCACACGTGGCTCCAAGAGAAAGCTTAACCTCTGACTTTAAACACCGCGGGCAGGTTTTTGTCATCCCCACAGTCATACACTGCCCCCTAGCTCTGGCCACTGGCCACTGTAGGAATGCTGTCCATATGTCACCAGATTTTCTGTTTTCAAAGGGTTTGGGAGCACAACAGACTTCCCAGAGGCAATAGACACCTCCTCCACTCTTCCAGTCGCCCTTCCTTGTCCCCATCCATCAACACCAACTCCTCGCCTGTCTACTTCTCCCCCCCCCCCACACCCCTCTCTTTCATCTCAGCACACCAAATCCTGCTCTCTGTGCACACCTGGTCTTCCTGACTGGAGGCGTTTCATCTGGCCTCTGGGGCGTTATCAGTGTTCTGGAATTGCCTGAGAGTCAGTGCTTTTGGAAATGGGCCACAGCCAAAGACACGGAACACGGGGGATAAATACCCAGCTGCCTGGCTGGCAGTGAGTGAGCTCTGTTGGAGAGTTCTGCACGCCTGGCTGTCTAGGCATCCCCTGCAGGGCTGCAACCCAGTTGCCATCAATGCCATCCTCAATGGTAACCTGGTAGTTGATAATGCCCCAGGTTGACTGGCTTCCCTTGCCTCACTCCACTTTCCTATGGAGCGTTCTGTGGTCACACATGGACACCTCTATCTTTGCTCGGTGTTTGATTCTGGATGAACTCTAAGAAAAATATGAGTGTTGTATCTCTATATTTATTCCCTCTCTTCCACCTATCTATATCATCTATGTACCTATTTATCACCAATCTATCATTTGCCATATATCTCTATCTAAATCTCTATATTGTGTATACTTGTGTGTATATATACTATATATAGATGTATGTCCATGTAGGCTCTATATGAACATATGTGTATAGATTGATGAATTTTACATAAATTACAATATTTTACATCTTGCTTTCCCCCTTGTGCATCTTGGTGAGCTCTCATCTGCAAACTGAGTTACCTTTTATTGCCAGGATTGCATTTCTTTGTATAAGAATATGGACACTTTTCGGTTTTCCGTGTTTGTCAGTGTTGGGGAGGCACCGGGTGCAGGTACACACACACATAGTGTATCATCCCTGTGCAAATCCAGATGTTCAGAATCATTCCTGGTTAACTGTGATGGACAAACAATGTTTTCTGCTCCTCAAAGGTGAAGTTTCCGTAGAAGACCCAACAGTGAGATATCAAGGGACATTTTCTTTGCTCAAATCTCCCACAGTTTAATAGTGGAAGTTTGTTGTGAGAGTTTGCTGTGTGTCTGACAGAGGGCTACAGATTGCCTTACATTCCTCGCCCCTCACTACAATCCTATAATGAAGACGATTGTGGGTTTGAAGGAGAATGGTCCACATAGGCTCATATACTTGAATACTTGGTCCTCAGTTGATAGGACTGTTTGGGAAAGATTAGGAGATATGGCTTTATTGGAGGAGGTGTGTCATTGGGGAATGGGCTTTGAGGTTTCAAAAGCCGATGCCATTCCCAGTTAGCTTTCTCTGCTAGTGAGTTCTAAGGCAGCCAGAGCTACATAGTGAGATGCTGCCTGGAAAAAAAACAAAACAAAACAAAAAAAACCCTTAAAACTAAAACTTAAATTTTTAAGGAAGATTTAAAAATGCATAAACAAAAGTTTTATTCTAGAAATTCTCAATAGGCATTTAAAACTGTTGCTGGATCCACCATCATGCCTCAGTATCATGAGTAGTGAGGGTGTGGGGTGTGGTGGAGTGTTGTGTCCTTGGCAGGACGATTATACAAAAATCTGTACTGACCCTGATACTCATATGCAGAAATGCAGTCTGTCTAATTTGATGCACACCATCTGGCAGCTAGAGAAGAAAAGGAAGAAGGAGAAGAAACAACAGCCATGTAGTAGGAATGTCATTTCTAAGCTAAGTTATGCAGTCACTTTGCTTCATGTAATCTGAGCCAAATTTAAACATGCCAACATCCCAGCCCGCTGATTTTTCAAGTGCTATAGGGTACATCTGGTAGATGCTTATTGAATGTTCAATGGCAGGGACGTAAACATATTTACTAAAATACAGTGTATTGAAAATGCAGCATACTGTGGCATCCTAGTTTGCATTCACACGAATTGGGGCTCTCTGAAAAATGTGGATTTAGATGTAAAAGAACATGACTGTGTCTTTACATGTTCTAAGGGTTATAATTACGATGCTTTCAAGTCACCGAGTCCATTTCCCTCTCGTTAAATACAAGGAATCAGTCCCAGGTTATTTTTAAAAATACATCAACAGAATTTAAAGATTTACTTTTATCTTTTATTTTTGTGTATAGGTCTGTGAGAGTGGTATGCCGTGTTGTGTGAGTACCAGTCAATTTCAGAAGGTGTCAGATCCTTTGTAGGTGGAGTGATACGTGGGTTTTTGAGCCACCTGATGTGTGTGCTGGGAATAGAGCTCAGGTCTTCTGCAAGAGCAGCAAGTGCTCTTAACCACTGGGCCGTCTCTCTAGCCCCCCTCCACCGAGGTAAGTTTTTGATGAAAGAAGAGAAAGGAACTCTAGAACCCCAGACTCCAGTAGGAGGCAAACAAAGGGGGAGAAGCTGCACACTGAACTACCCAGGCTCTAGAACACTAAGAAACAAGTATCCTTCCTCCTCCACCTTGCTGTGACAGAGGTGAGGTGGGTAGCAGGGCTGTAACTAACAGTTAACCCAGTACCGCTTTTCTTTCTCCCATAAGTTTGCTGTGAGAGTATGACTAAGGCTCGCTGGGAAAGGCTTTTAAAACTCAAGTCTGTGGGAAAGGACAGCATTCACTGCTTTTCTCATTGCTGTCACCAAACACCTGGCAAAATCAGCTTGCAGAAGGAAGTTTTGTTCTTGGATCATGGCTGAGGGCACAGTCCATCATGGTGGAGAAGGCATGGCAGTGGGAGTGTGAGGTGGTTGCTCACACTGTGTCTGCAGTGCGGAGGCAGAGGGACAAATGCTGGTCCTCACTTGCTTTCTCCTTCTTGTTCGGTCTGGGACTCCAGACCATGGTAGGATGGTACTGCTCACATTTAGGTGGATCTTCCAACCCCAATTAACTTCACTAGAGACTCCTTCACCGACAGGATTGGATCTGTCTCCTAGGGGATTCTACAGCCTATCAGGCTGACAATAGAAACCATCACGGGAAGGGAGCAGAAGTGAGCAGAGAGAAAAGGTGAGCTGTGATGCAGTCTCCATGGAGCTCCAGCCAACTCCATGGTGTGTTTGGAAGCTAGGACATCCCTGCAGCCCTGCACCAAACTGAGATAAGGGAATGGAGCACGAATACTCCATACTAACAGTCATCGGGTGCCAGGAGTCCCAGGCCAGGCAGTTCTCTTCAGCTCAGGTGGTTGCTAAACTGGGTTGATCCTGGTGGGCTGGTTACAGGCAGCACACTTAGAAGCCAGTGGTTCTTCCATGCTTCAGGGCAGCTTGGAAAGCACACCCCAGTGTTTGTCAAGCAGTAGAGTGACTGGAGCACAGTACGTCTTGGGGAATGTTGTATGGATAGACCCTTTTCAGAACCTTGGGACAGACCTGTAAGGACAGAAGAGGTGGTAACTTTTCTGACATGGTTTAGCAATGGGAGATCCCTTTACTCATGATAAAAATAGAGCTCCATTCACCTGTCTCAACGATACCTGAAATTTCCCAACGTTCCTTGCCAATGAATGTGCTCCTAAACACAGATTATCTCTCAGTTGTGCAGGACTGAGACACCACTCTTGGCTTGATGACGAATATTGCTAGTCACATTTCTTTTTTTGCTTGGCGCTGGCAGAAATAGCTAAACTTGCCAGCTCTTCCATAATGTAGAGGTCTTTTGGCTTTTCAAATTATGTTCTGAGCTAGGCATGGTAGCTGTAATCCCAGCACTTGAGAGACTGAAGCAGGATGATCATAAATTCAAGGCCAGCTTGGAATATCCAGTGAAAGACCGTATCAACAAACAAGGACTAAAACAAAAACAAGCCATTGTCTCTTCCCTATCAGTTCCCCAAATAACATCCCATTCCCACGCATCCTTGCCCTGTCGATATATCTTAACACTTATTGATGTCTTCCTGTTTCAGTTTTACATTTCAAGTTACCCCCTTGTATTTGTGGGACCAGACCAAGAATGAACACATGCATAATATATGTTTATTATCTTCTCTGAACACTTGGTGTTTTGGGACCCAATCTCACTGACAGAGTCTCTCTTGTACTATGACATCAAAGGTGATGGATGAGACCCTCAGGATTACCCTAGGATTTTTGACACTGCGTCTTTACCTTAGAACTATTATATCAGGTTTCAACAAATCTCCAGTACTCACAGCTTCAGGCTCTAGAGAGAATTCTTAATGCTCACAGCAAATAGTTGTATGGGCTTTCATGTAATGCAACCTTATGTTTTGGATTTAGTTATATATTAAATATAAGTTTGAAAAGTACCAATGTTATCTTTAAAAATATATCTATTCTCAGTCAGATTTTAGTGTTTGGGCTTAAAAAAAAAACATAGCATAGCATTCGGAGTCTTTGGAGCAAGTAACACCTGTTCCCATCCCCCAGTCTCCCAGGATAGACCTTGCTGACTTCTGTAGGGTTCCCAGGTAACCCTGATGCTATGTGGTTTGCCCTCAACAAAAGGTGGTAGACCCTTCAAGAAATAGGGCTTTCTGAAAAGTAATGAAGTTGCACAGCCCACCCTCAAGTGTGAACAAATGTTGTCTTCCCAAAGTGGGTAATACAAGGCCAACCCAAATGCTTGGCCTCTTTGCACATAGACACAGCTCCTTTCCTGGTTCTGGATCTTATTGTGGTGCATCCAGGGAGCCTTCTCCAGGATGCCAGCACCATAATACTATGGTACCCTATGACTGCTAGTACCATTAGTGAAAGAGATCTTGTCACATAAAAGTTACTCAGCCTTGGGAGATTTTTGTCGTAGCAACCCCAAACAGATTCAGATACTTAATTAATTCAGAATGGCATCTTGTTCTTAACAGATCAGTAATCTGCAGAAGAGATTATTGCGACCTGAATATGGTCTGTGGCTGCAGCAAAAGTGGGCACACCCCTCTAGATTGAAAACTAGGCAAAACCAGCTTACCTGGATGCAGATCCCATTGCTCCATTATTCACGGGTCAGACGTTCCTTTACGGAAGAACTTCACCCTGGAGATGTGGGGTGTAAGAGTCAAGGATAGATTCATGCTCAGAAAAAAAAGGAAGGAAGGAAGGGAGGGAGGGAGGGAAGGAAGAGGGAAGGAAGGAAGGAAGGAAGGAAGGAAGAAAAGAAAGAAAGAAAAGAAAGAAAGAAAGAAAGAAAGAAAGAAAGAAAGAAAGAAAGAAAGAAAGAAAGAAAGAAAGAAAGAAAGAAAGAAAAGGAAATCTCAGATTATTCTGTCTCTTCATCTCTAGCATCTCTCTAAATTGGCCCAAGGCTTCTCCCTCCCCTGCATTGATTGCTACTGTAAACCGGCCCACTTCTGAACTAGTGGTATTGCAGAGCCCTTGGACAGCAGGCTAAGTCGACATCAGTCTCAGCCCTTGATCAGGTGCTCAGCAAGAAAGCAGGCTAACCCAGAGCTCTCATGTGTATCAGCTCCTAAACAGCAAAGACTAGACATGGGCTGGAGAAAACCAAGTTGGTTTTCCTCCTGTTCGGGATGTAAGAGTTCTCGGAGCCTGAGGGATTTACCTGCTTCAAACATAGCCACTGAGCATTTACTGTACAAAAACAGCACCAGAGACCATCCTTTCTGTTACAGATCTTACTGATCTCCTCAGTTCATCATTTATATACTTATTTATTTATTTTTACTCCTGATAAGAGACAAGTTAGAGTTTTGCTGTGCTGTGACAGGAGCTTCACCTCCCCCTCCCCCCCAGGAACCTTTCTAGGACATCTTGAATCTGTCTTACAGTGTGTCTCCCACTGCAGACTCTGTGGTCAGGCTGAAGTGAGCTGCAGATGGCTGTCTTACCAGCCATGTGATCTCTGGTAAGTCACTTGACTTGTCCAAACCTCAGTCATCTCATATGTAAAAATGAGGATCCCATTTGGTTGAAGGTTAGAAATCACCATTTTTGTAAGTAAAAATGGTCAGACAATGATGATTTCATGGAGTTTAACCTTTTACAAGAGAGAATTGTCATGAAGATTAATGAAATTTATATATTAATATTTTAATCTCTTCTTATAAGAGAGGGAGCCCTCTCAATCCTCTTTTTCTTGATACAACACTAATTACTGTTAATATTAGCAATGCCTATAATTATTGGTTAGGTTTGCGTAAGGATTTGGGGATAGCACCATTTCTCCTAAGCATCCCTGGTCTTGTCACATTCCTTATTCTTCCTGTAAGGGGGATGAGATGAGGATCTGGCTAGCGAGTGGCCACTGTGGTCCATGATTCTAGACCAAGTCCATCTAGAACTCTAATGGTAAGTACGTGGGTGCATGTCTCTTTTGACTTCTTCCGCCTCTGCCGTCCTTGTCAGAATGGATGCGAGCAGCAAACCTAGATACGTATCTTAGTATCAAGAGACACCAACCTTGCCCTGCGGGTTCCCAGCTTCCCTGGCGGGTGCTGGCAGTAGAGGCCGGGAAGAGCAAGAAGCCCACACATGAGCCACGGGCTCCAGTGGAGATTTTAATTGCAATAAAGCAGATATTTTGGTACCCACCTCCTCATGCACATTTCTGTCATCCAGTTTAGGATTTGGGCACACAGAGAGTGATGGAGTTCATTTGTTCCCTCAATGCCCTAGGAAGGGCTGGGCCAACTGGCTCAGAGCAGGTGCTGTGGCAGAAAACTCAGCTTTTATGTGCTGGGTAGAAATCTGGATTGGCAGGGGAAAGGGAGTGGGTCACTGCGGGGCAACAAGGAGCCATTTCAGGCCATGGGCTGGGGACGCGAAAGCAAAAGGAGTCCCAGTGACGGTGGTGATGATGATGTGTGTGTGTGTGTGCGCGTGCACCTGTGTGTGTGCGCGTGTGCGTGCGTGTGTGTGTGTGTGTGTGTGTGTGTGTGTGTGTGTGTGTGCGCGTTGGTGTAGGGGGAGCAATAGGAATAGTGGGGGATTAGGGTGGGTGAGGGAAGGTGGAGTGAGTGTGGAATAGTAATGTTTTCTTGGCTATTCCAACAAAAGAACCGCCTCCCCTTCCCCAGCCAGAAGTTATCTGAGACTTCTTAGTCTCTAGCTTTCTTCCCTTCTAGAACCTTCTCTTCTTAGATCCATAGCCTTGTTACTTTCATATCAACAACACTTTAGCTCCAGTCTTCCTGCCCGAAGTCCACCTTGGGCCAGCCTGTACCTCACCTTGCTATTCCAAGGTCAGAGCATAGCTGTTCTGAGAAGAGGGCCATGGGGAGGTGGGGGCTTGGGGCTTATGAGATTGACAACAGTGTTCTGCAAGCCTGGAGTGGAAAACCAACCACACAGAAAACCCCTGCATCTTTGTTTCTGCTAGCTGTTAACTGAAATTTAGCATTTCCTTTTACTATGAATGTAAGCAACAAGCCACAACAGAACTAGGGGTATTTATGAATTCATCATCAATGGAAATCACAAATCTCTTTATAACACATCATGATTGTTACGATGAATGTCTTTAAATATTTATACTCCTCACAACTTTGAAATTATAGTACTTATAAGACCTGCTGCTAGAGCCTGCTGGATATTATCAAATCATAGTTTAACTAAATGGTTTGGTAACTGTTGCCACACAACTGGTTTTGTTTGTAATTCTATATTTCACTTGTTTTGCCCTGGGAAACATTATTCTGAGGAAACATAGGTTTTACCACATTGCCACAGGGATCCAGGGCACAATAATGATATAGAATTCTAAATGGGCTCGGTGGCATACAGTTGTAATTCTTAGATTCAGGAAGCTGAGGTGGAAGGATTCTGAGTTCAAGGCTAGCTGGGGCTATATAGTTAGACCCTGTGTCTAGAAGCCAAACAAGCAAATAAGCAAACACACAACATACAAACGAAACAGATTCATCATCCTTCTTTGGCTGGAGAAAGTCTAGCCGAGGCTCTATGTGCAGTCAGGACCAACTGCCAGGAGGAAAGTAACTCCAGCATAGACTCTGCCCACCCCTGAGAACCAACAGCAGAGGACTGTCTCCAAACCCTCTAACCAGACCCTTTCTATGGTGAAGAGAGGCACGGGTGCCCTGCTCTTGATAGAGGGTGGATGCCAGGCCCTCTGAATGCTGAATGTGAGTGAGGTTATTGTTCCCTCCAGAATGGTCCCTAACTGAGGACCCTGCTGGTGCTATCCCAGCCATTAGAAATGGAGATGCTTTTTAGGCAGACAGCAACCTCAGGCACTGTATGCCACTATGTAGAGACCCCTAGCAGGCATATGTCCCTCAACCCAGGCCACAGGACTTGGGGAGATAGTAAAGACCGTTTCTCTTGGTGGCCTGAACCACAGTAGCAACAGAATACCAGCTCCCAGGGTGTATTCTTGCACTACCTGCTGCACTCTGGTTTTCATACTGTGACTTCTGCACAAAAGACAACTTCAGTCCAAATGTGAACATTCATTTTATGAAGGAGTTTTAATCATGGTTTGATAGGTTTTTTCCCTGTCTTAGTTAGGGTTTCTATTGCTGCAAAGAGACACCATGACCATATAAACTCTTGTAACTCTTATAAAGGAAAACCTTTAACTGAGGCTGGCTTATAGGTTCAGAGGTTTAGTCCATGGTCATCGTGGTGGGAACCATAGCAACACGCAGGTAGACATGGTGCTGGAGAGGTAGCTCAGAGTTCTACATCTGGATCTGCAGGCAACAGGAAGAGACTGTGAGCCACTAGGTCTGGCTTGAGCTTCTGAGACCTCAAAGCCCACCCACAATGACACACTTCCTCCAACAATACCACACCTACTCCCACAAGGCCACACCTCTTAATATGCCACTCCCTATGAGCCTATGGGGGCCGTTTTCTTTCAACCCACCACAGTCCTATGTTAGACTCTAAAGCAGTAGGGTCCAACAGAAAAAAAAGTTCTGCAGTTGGGGTTCATGTGTAGCTGAGTGGCAATGTTGTCAGCTTATATGAGGCACTGAGATTCATACCTAGCACCAAAAATAAATGAACAAATACAAACAAAACAATCAACTAAACAGACATTGTGCAGTGCTGACAATGTTCTCCAGAGCTCTGTCTAATCTGGTGTCCACCAGCGTGTGCACTGGCTACTTCTGTGTCACTGTGACCAAAGACCTGCCAGAAACAAGGGAGGCCAGATTAATTTTGGCTCACCATATTAAAGGGTGTCTTAGTTTCTTTCCTGTTGTGGTGTGTGTGTGTGTGTGTGTAAACTATAAGCAACTTACAGGAGAATGAGCATATTTAGCTCACAGTCTGGGTTCCAGTCCATCATACAAGGGAGCTCCCAGCAATGCAGCTTGGGTGGAACTGGTTCAACACCATCCATAATTAGAAACAAAGAGCAATGCATGCCAGTGCATGCCAGTGCTCAGTTCACCTCTATTTACCCAGCCCAGATCTCACCCACAATTCTAATGGGTCATCCCACATAATTAATGTGATCACAATAACCCCATGCAGGCACATTTAGAGGCCCACCTCTCGGTTAATTCTCCTTGTTGTCAAGATGACAATCGAGACTAAGTGACAGGAAATTCAGTCCACCATAGTGAGGAAGGCACAGCAGAGCTGATGGTAGGAATGTATGGAAGAAACTTCAAGTGGTGGCAGGCTAGGAAGCAGAAATCATCGCTGGAACAAGGAGCAAGTATGAAGGCCCACATCTAGTGACCTACTTTTGTCAGGAAGCTCCACCTCCTAAAGCCTCCACAGCCTTCAGAACAGCACCAAAGGCTATTGGATAAGCATTCAAAAAAAAAAAATGTCAGTCCTTGAGGGACATTTCAAATTCAAACTATCGCAGGGTGATTGAGCCCTTGTAATAAGGCTAGTACAGCCCAGAAATCGGATGTTAAACATTACTTAACTATATAGAAGCTGGGTGTGGGAATGGAGAAATGGTTCAGTGATTCAGAGTCCTTGCTGCTCTTGCAGGAGATCAGAGTTGGGTTCAACCATATCAGGTATACACACACACACACACACACACACACACACACACACACACACACAAATAAATTTGGACAGGTGTGGGGGCTCCACCTCTAATCCCAGTATTCTGGAGGCAGAAGTAGGTGGATCTCTGTGAACTGGAGGCCAACCCTGTCTCAGAAAGCATGGGGTGGGGGTAAAGGTGCTGGAGGGATGGTTCAACAATTGAGAGCATGTTCTACTCCTGCAGAGGACTGGAGGATGGTTCCTAGCACTCACGTCAGGTGGTTCATAACCACCTGTAACTCCAGTTCCAAGGGAACTGACATTCACCTCCACTTGAATTCATACATATATGGCATATATACACACATACATACAAATAACAATTTTAAAAATCTAAAAAAAAAGGAGCTGGGCATAATGACTCAGGTCTATAATGCCAGTGCTGAGGGAAACTGAGGCAGGAGAATTGTTGCAAGTTTGAGGCCAGCTGGATTACATAGGAAGTTCCAGGCCAACCAGAGCTACAGTGTGAGACCCTTATTGAACAACAAAGCACTGTTTTAGGCGCTACACACCTATGAATATATAAATTCTTTGGTCTTGTACCTTTTTTTTTTAAGCCTGGGAAAAATATTACGCAACACACACACTATTAATGGTTATTGAAGAGTTTACTTTTGGAAACAAAACAAAAACAGTACCAAAAACTAAAACATTTTGCAAAACTGGAAAACCACTGACTCTATCAAATTGATTTGTATGTACCAAGAGGCTGTGAAACTTGTAAGACTGTCGCCAGAGAGTCTATGTGTAGGTGGGTTTTTCTGTCCCACCTGCCAGCTCCCAAATAACCACAAAGAGACATCTTATTAATTATGAAAGCTCAGCCTATAGCTTAGGCTAGTGTCTAACTAGTTCTAATAACTTAAATTAAGCCATTTATATTCACATACGTGCTGCTATGTGGCTCATGGCTTGTTAACCTCATCTTCTACAGGTCCTACCTTCTCTGCATCTGGCTGGTGACTCCTTTGACTCCCACCTTCTTCTTCCCAGCATTCTCTCTGCCCTGAAAATTCTGCCTAGCTATTGGCCAATCAGCTTTTTATTAACAATGGGAGCAACACATTTTCATAGTGTACAAAAGGATTATTCCACAGCATCTGATAGCATTCTGCTACCTAATGCCAGGTAAGGAAAGAAGCCCAGCCCAGTTCCATTGGTGATTCTGGCAATAGTGTTCAGGAGCAGAAACCTTAACACTATTGGTGTTCAGAGACCTTTCTGTGTGTGTTTATAATATTTGTGTATTTATGGAAGTCAGAGGTGTGTGTGTGTTTATGCAAGCCAGAGGGGTGTGTGTGTGTGTTTATAATACACATGTGTTAATGCAAGCCAGAGGTGTATGTGTGTGTGTGTGTGTGTGTGTGTGTGTGTGTGTGTGTTTATAATACTTGTGTGTTTATGCAAGTCAGAGGTGTGTGTGTGTATGTGTGTGTGTGTGTGTGTGTGTGTGTGTGTTTATGCAAGCCAGAGGGGTGTGTGTGTGTGTGTGTGTGTGTGTGTGTGTGTGTGTGTTTATGGAAGTCAGAGGTTAATGTTGTTACCAGGAAAACTGAGGTTCCCTTTTGTTTTTTGAGATTCTTAATCTCCTTAATAAAGAATTTAGAGACAGACTCAAGAGGAAGCTTGAGGGTTATTTTATGAGAGTTTAGAGAAAAACAGCAGGGTGGTCTCGGCAGCTGAGGGGAGAAGGGACATGAGAAACCTCCCCCCCCTTCACCCCTGTCACAGGTAGTTATCCTGACAAGAGCCCACATTCCTTGAACTTTTCACTTCCCCATCATTCTGATAGACAACTACAGCAGACTGCAGAGTTGAGCTCTCACCAGTGGGATGAGACACAGTAACCACCTGTGCTGGAGATGAAAGAGAGGACATCGTGGCCAGATATCTTCACTAGTTTGGTCTCTGGCTCTCTGCTCTGACATTACAGATTCATGCCACTGTGGTTCTCTCTACGGGTGCTGGGGATCTGAACTGACGTCTTCATGCTTCAGCAGCAGGCACTTTACTGACTGAGCCCTCTCCCCAGGCCAGGCTGACTTTGTACTTTTGGTTTTTGTTTTAATCTTCAGGAGGATGTATGCTGGTGTGGTGGTTTGCATGAGGAATGTCCCCCACAGGGTCCAGAATTTGGTTCCTCTGTTGGTGGTGCTGTTTGGGATGGTATAGGAGGCGTGGCCTTGTTGGAGGAAGTATGTCACTGGGGATGGGGTCTGAGAGCTTGAAGTCTCTGCTTTATGCTTATGTTTGAAGATGTGAGCCCTCAGCTTCCTGCTCCCATTGCCATACCTGCCATGTCTCCCTGCCACGACGAACTCTGGTCCCTCTGAACTGTAAGCCAAATAAACTCTTTCTTCCATAAATTGCTTTTGGTTATGGTGTTCTGTCACAGCAACAGAAAAGTAGCTCAGACAACTGGGTTCCAAAACGTGATAGAACCGGAAAATTAGAAGTGAGAACATAAACCATGCAAGTCCTCAAGGAAGTTCTGAATGAGTATCTACAGTGTTTGCAAGGAAAACAATGTGTCACTGTCAACCCCCACAAGCCATAAAAACTAAGAGAGAGAAGAATGGTGCCAGGAAGACATTCTGCCAGATCAACTCAGTCAATTGTAATTGTTTGTAACGAGTCCATTAGTTAACTGGGCACAGAAGGATACTGTAAAAGCTTAAAAGTGTTTTCTCAAAGAGCATCCGCACACTCCTCCCTCCTCTGATTGCTTATGCAACACTTCACTCAACAAACCCTTTTTTGACTCAAAGAAGAAGAGCCAGTTTCAGTCTTGTCTGAATTCTCCAAATTTTCACAGAGTAAATATTTTAGCTCTCTTTTCTCTTCCCCTCACTGGGGAAAAAAAAAAGGAATATTTTTAAGGGTCCAAAGGAAAAAGCTTCCACAGTAAAACAGGGGAGAAGAAAAGCAAAGGCCACTGGTGAAAGGCTATGAATATTCATGGACGTTCACTGAGCATCACGTGCTCATTAAAGGTACCAAGGACAGTTGGGATTTCTCTCTGCAGCCTCTTATATTTTAATCAGTTATTGATAGCATAATTATAAAAAGAAACCATATTAGCCAAATGTGAGTTCAGGGCTAGTATTTTTACTCCTCTAACTAATAGTGATCTATTTAAAAAAAAAAAAGTTTCCAAATTCTGAGCCCTTAAGCAGAATGTTTTAGAAAGAAACTTTCTAATCATTCTAAAAATGACTTTAAAAAAATAAGAAAGAATGCAGTTCTTTGCAGAAAAACAAATATAGAGAAGTGAACAGTGGTCAGAAGCTCCTAGGGTCTTATTATGAAAAGATAAACTTGAATTTTCCATCCTTGTGGGCTTTCACATGAATGTTGTATATTTTTTGGCCAAATGGGTTTTTACACATTTTTTAAAATCTGATTTTTCCTTCTTTTTCCTCCTCCTCCTCTTTTGTGGTTTTTCAAACAAGATTTCTCTCTGTAGCCCTAGCTGTCACTGGAAGTCACTCTGTAGACCAGGTTGGGATCAAATTCAAAGATCCACCTGCTTCTGACTCCTAAGTGCTGGGATTAAAGGTGTGTGC
>CABHPP010147713.1:884-13595 GCA_902168425.1 Peromyscus attwateri | reverse complement strand
TCTCTCTCTTTCTCTCTCTCTCTTTCTTTCTTTCTTTTTGTTTTTTTGAGACAGGATTTCTCTGTGTATCCCTGGCTGTTCTGGAACTCTCTTTGTAGACCAGGCTGGCCTCACAGAGATCCACATGCCTCCCAAGTGCTGGGATCAAAAGTGTGCACCACAACTGCCTCGCCACGAGATCATTTTCACTGTCAACATCGCAGAGAGTGTCTTTGACCAGCTTCTGTTTTGAGACTTAAATTTTTTTTTCTTTTTTCATCAAAAACGATGGTCTAACCCAGTCTTCATCTGTACCTTTAAATGCAGCTTAAATTATTTCCATAGGATATGACATGAATGGGTGAAAGAACATCACATACTTTTGAAAGAAAATACTTCTCAGTTTGAATAAAATTCAGAATAATTGAATAGTATGGGAGCTTGAGTTTTGATAAGACCAGGGAATAGAAACTGGAGAGACAGATTTAGGGGCAGGGAGCCCAGAAGTGAACAGAACTTTTGTTCTTAGCCAGAGGCCAGGGATGCCAGAAGAGGAGACTGGTGGGTTTTCGTTTTTGTTTTTGTCTCTCTTTTAAATGCGCACCTCTGCCTGCAGACTGTACATGAGTGTGTGACTGAAACTCCAGTCCAGACACTGGTCCATTCTGGTGAACAATTTTAGAACTGGATCTTTGGATTTTCATGGAAGAAATGAGTTACTCCCCCAAGTTCAGCTCATCTCCTAAGTGATTTTAGGGTCCCTTTTGAGGGAGTAATGTTACAGTAGCCGTGGAGGTCACTGAGGATGGCTATCAGGGTTGAGTCCCATTAAGGGAGACCTATTTCTTCCCTTCCAAAAGAATGCTGTCTACTTCTGGCCCATGGTGGAGACATGAAAGTCTGATCTGCTACGAAGATTAGAACATTGCATACTGTTGACCCCTCCTTTGAAGAGTTTATTCAGTTTAGTCAGTCGCCTGACTTAGAGACCCCTCCTCTTCTGGAAGGTGGATTCACTGAAAGCCATGTTAAGGGGATGGGAGGAATAATCATCCCTTTAATGAGATAATATACTCATCCTTCTTAGTAGCACCTCTTTTCATCAAGTCACTTATGAAGTTGCAGCCATGTAGCACTGCTCATTTACTCAGAAAAGTATAGCCTCTTCTTTTTCCTCTTCTCTGTTTCTTTTTCCAAAGCCTCGGTATGTTTTTCCCAATGCACTGGGCTTCTCTGAAGGTGTCCTCTGCTGGGTGGCTGGCTGCTTACAAATAGTAGGGTCTTCTCTCTTCTTCTTCTTCTTCTTCTTCTTCTTCTTCTTCTTCTTCTTCTTCATCTTCCTCCTCCTGGCAGCTGCCAAGATTCACAGCTTGCCTGCTCTGCTGTTTTTCCTCTCAATAAAATTGTTCCTGAGCTTCCTTTTGTAACCATTCTATAATTAAAAATATTTTTTTATTTACATCCTGACTGCAGCCTCCCCTCCCTCCTCTCTTCCCAGTCTCTCTCCCCACCTCCCCTCTGTCTCATGTCCGTGTCGTCCCCATCCCTGTCCTCTGCCTATCGTCCCGTGCACTCCCCCCAAGGCTGTCCTCCCACGGATACCAACAAGACATGCTATATCAAGCTGCAGTAAGACCAAGCTGGAATGGCTACCCGCTACAGCCTCCCCTCCCAAACACACACACACACACACACACACACACACACACACACACACCACAGACACA
The DNA here is from genome assembly GCA_902168425.1 of Peromyscus attwateri. Lineage (NCBI taxonomy): Eukaryota > Metazoa > Chordata > Mammalia > Rodentia > Cricetidae > Peromyscus > Peromyscus attwateri. The sequence goes on along the minus strand of CABHPP010147713.1, from coordinate 11,889 downwards.
CACACATACACACACAGATACACTAAGGCTGGACAAGGCATCCCAGCACAAGGAATAGGGATCCAAAAGCTGGTAAAAGTCAAGAGACAGCCCCTGTTCCCACTGTTAGGAGTCCCACAAGAAGGTCAAACCACACAACTGTATATATGCAGAGGGCCTAGGTCAGTTTGTGAGCCCCTATGAGCCCAGGTTAGTTGATTCTGTGGGCTTTCCTGTGGTATCCTTGACCCCTCTGGCTCCTACAGTCCTTCCTCCCCCTCCTCAGCAAGATTCCCCAAGCTCCACCTAATGTTTGGCTGTGGGTCTCTGCATCTGTTCCCATCAGTTGCTGGATGAAGCTTCTCTGTTGACTATTGGGCTAGGTAACAATCTGTGAGTACAGAAGAATATTGTTGATTTTTTTTTTTGTCAGTTGTGTTTGATTCCATCCTAGGTCTCTGGGCTATCCAGACTCTGAGTCCTGACTCTCCAGGCAAGGTCAGGGGTAGGCTCCCTCTTGTAGCATGGGTCTCAGGCTGAACCAGTCATTGGTTGGCTACTCCCACAATTTCTGCACCACCTTTACCATATCATTTCTTCTAGGCAAGACAGATTGCAGATTAAAGGTTATGTGGCTGGGTGGGTGTCCCAATCCCTCCACTGGAAGTCTCGTCTTTCTACAGGAGATGGCCAGTTCAGGCTACATATCCCCTATTGCTAGGAGTCCTAGCTGGGGTCATCTTTGTATATTCCTGGGAGTTTTCCTTGCACCAGGTTTCTACATGATCCTGAAATGCTCCCCCTTTTCTAGTTGTTTCTTTCAGTATTCTCCCCCTCCACCCCCCACCTGATCCTATCCCCACCCGTCCCCATTTATAATTGTTTTAATGAGACTAGGAACCCATGAAATAGAGTTCTGGTTTTTCCAAGGCACAATCTGACAGACGTCTGATCAACAGCTGTGTGATCTTAAGCAAGTGAACCTCACATTGAGTCTGTGGTGGAGGGGACAGCCACTGCTATGCAGCTTGCAGGGGCAGTTAAATAAAACAGTATGTCGAGATGCTCCGGGCCCAGTGCCTGACACAGTCCATATATTACAGGCATCTTCCTTCCTCAGTCTCCATCCACAGTGTAAATTATGTCTCTTTTACTAGGTTCTTGCCTTTGGGCTGGTTCTGTGGCAGAAGACTAGGGCAGAAAGTAGCATCACAATTAGTACATGAAAGAAACTATTTGGCCTAGAGGAAGAGGAGAACCTCTTCCCCACTAAGGCAACAAGTAATAGACACAGTATGAACAAGAACAAACAAACATACAAATAGACAACAACAACAACAACAACAACAACCCTCCCTACATTATACAAATAACTGTCTTAGGATTTCAATTGCTGTAAAGAGACACCATGACCATGGCCAATCTTATAAAGGAAAAACATTTAATTGGGGTGGCTTATATTTTTCAGAGGTTCAGTCCATTATCATCATGGTGCAACATGGTGGCCTGCAGAGGAGCTGAGAGTCCTACATCTTGACCCAAAGGCAACAGGAAGTGGTCTGAAATGCTGAGTGTGGCTTGAGCATATATGAGACCTCAAAGTCCACCTCCACAGTGACACACTTTCTCCAACAAGGTCATAACTATTTCAACAAAGCCACACCTCCTAATAGTGCCACTCCCTATGAGTTTATGGGGCCCAATTACATTCAAACTACCACAATGACTTATAAAAGATCTGAATCCCTCAGCAAGAGGCCATGGATCTTTTGGCCTTTCTCCCAATTCTGGCCCACTTCTGTTCTTGGAATGCTTTTTTAATTTAATAAACCATTTCTGCTTCTACCACTATCTAGCTCGCTAGTTGTTTTGTTTGTTTGTTTGGTTGGTTGGTTTTTGTTTGTTTGTTTTTTGACAACTTGGCACAAGCTAGGGTTATCTGGGAAGAGGGAACCTCAACTGAGAAAATGTTTCTATCAGAATGACCTGTAAGCAAGTATGTGGGGACATTTTCCTGATTAATGATTGATGTGGGAGAGCTCAGGCCACTGTAGGTGGTGCCATCCCTGGACAGATTATCCTGAGTTACATAAAATAGTGAATCAGGAGGGTGACTGAGGAAAACACCTGACTTCAACTTCTGGCCTCTACACACACACACACACACACACACACACACACACACTATCTATCTATCTATCATCTATCTACCTATATACATATACACCTACGCCAAGCCACAAAGCAAGTCAATAAGCAATGTTCCTCCATGGCCTCTGTTTCAACTCCTGCCTCCAGGTTCCTGCCCCGACTTCCCTTCATGATGAACAAACTCTTTCCTTCCCAACTTGCTTTTGGCCACGGTCTTTATCACAGGAGTAGAAAACAAACTAATAAAATGTCCCTGTGGAATTTCTTGTTCTAGGATGCATGAACTTTGGACATGATGGTGAGTGCCCACCAGAATTTGATATCTCCTTTAACTCTTAGAATTCTCAGTGATCCTGCAAGTGACTGGGAGACAAGAGACCAGAAAGGGAGGAAGAAAGGAAGAAGAGAGGGAGAGGAATGAAACATTGAGGGAAGAAGGAAGAATGGGAAGAGAGAGAAGGGAAGAGAGAAAGGGAGGAAGAAAGCATTAGGGAAGGAGAAGGCAGTTCAGCCAACCGAGAGCTTGAGCTCTGCGTGCCTCTTCTCAGAAGAACGCCCTTGGTAGCTTTCCATGCCTTTTCATTTGTTTATCTCCACCAGCCTGGCATGGAAGCTGCATGACCCATCACTTCAATATTTCAGTCGGCTCTCTGAGTATCAGGAAGGGTTAAAACCCACACACCAGGGCAAGAGTAAAGCTTGTTTACTGCAAAATTCATGTCTGGTCTTGAAAGGTGTTTCCTCCCTCACCCGACAGCCCTGATGAAAGGGAAGATGGATGCTACACTGAGGGCAAGGTCATGGTGATGCATGCAAATTGGCTTTTGTGGGGGCGGATCGGGTCCGGAAGGCAGCTTCTCTACCCCCACACACATCTGGATCCTGCCTGCCCAGGTGACAATCAGACAAGCTCCTTCTCTGCCCTTTCTTCCTAGCCCAGCTCTCCAGAGCCTCTTTTCCAGGCGAGGGTCTCATAGGAGTGCTTTCCACGCCACAACACATTTCAGTCAACTCCTGCATCTCCCAGGGGCTCCTGTATTTCAGGACACAGATCTCAGCGTGGGATGCAGGGTTGTCAGAGTGAAAACTAGTCACTCAGGCACTTCCTGCTCCCTTCCCCATCGTTTCTCCCCACAGTCATTTATTAAACCCCTCGCATTTGGGGCTGCCGCACGCCACAACCACTGAGAACAAGACAGACAAGCTCTCTGCCCTCGTGGAGCTTATGTTTTGGTTGGAAAGAAAGACAGAAAACGAAGCTTGCAGACACACACCCCCCATAATGAATTTGCCAGAAGTGGTTACTTGGAGTGGGTGGTTGAGAAAGAGCCCTTGATGCCAAGAGGCAGAGGTGACAAGTAAGGGCAATGGAAATGCAGATGCTGGCATTTGAATGTCGCCTGAGGTAGAGTGGGGTGCTGATTAAAAAAAAAATGAAATTGATCCACTTTCCTCTCTTTTCCTTCCACTCAGATGAGATACAACTTGAAGACTTCCACCCAATGCTGGTGCTGGGAGCCTCCAAAACTGTGAGCCAAGTCAACTTCTGATTCGTAAATTACCCAGCCTGTGGTATTTGGTTATAGCATCAGAAAATGGCTTACGATAAAAACAGTGAAATACAGAAGTGCAGCTGTGGATGTGGACGCGTAGAATTGGCGTTGGAACTCAGGTGACCGTAGAAACGGAGGCATTTGAAGGAACAGACTAGAAAGACACTAGACTGCCATGGATGGAGTGCTTTGAGGGTGACACACTGGTGAGGTCTCAGGGGAGAGCTATAGGGCAAGCGTGTGTTTTTCTCAGAGTCTGCCTAACGGGCTGGGGTCAGAAGGTTGGCAGAAATCTGAAGAGCGAGGCCACTCTGATGAGATCTCCCTGGGATGGAGGAACAGGGTATTTTAAGGAAAGGCCACCTCTGTCATGGGTTTGTGACCACGCCCTAGGGTTCTGTGAAAGGCGGGACTGAAGAGTGCTGAGCTAGGTTACCTGGTAGGTGGATGAGATATCCGAGCAGCAAAGAGTTTGACCTATTGCATGGCTTATAGGTGTGTGTGTGTGTGGGGGGAGGGCGAGGGGGTTGTGTGGATGTGTGGAGATCGAAGACATCGTATGTCTTCTTCAATTACTCTCCACCTTGTTTTTATTTTTTTATTTTTTTTATTTTTTTATTTATTTTTTTTTTTTGGTTTTTCGAGACAGGGTTTCTCTGTGTAGCTTTGTGCCTTTCCTGGAGCTCACTTGGTAGCCCAGGCTGGCCTCGAACTCACAGAGATCCGCCTGCCTCTGCCTCCCGAGTGCTGGGATTAAAGGCGTGCGCCACCAACGCCCGGCTTTATTTTTATTTTTTTTTTCATTTTTTTTTTGTGTGTGTGTGTGTGTGTGTGTGTGTGTATGTGTGTGTGTGGTATATGTGTGCTTTTTACATGAGTGCAAGGATTTGAACTCAGTCTTCATGTTTGTGCAACAGGAACTCTTACCCACTGAGCCATCTCTCCAGCTCTATCTTATTTTTTGAGGTAGGAGTCTCTCACTGAACCTGGAGCTCCCTGGTTGTGTACACTGACCAGCAAGCCCCCAAGATCTTCCATTTCCCACCTGCCAGAGTTCAGCTCACTGGCTGCTGTGCTGGGGAATCCAGACTTGGGTCCTTATGCCCCCTCCCTCTGTTCGTTCTGTAGCTAGGGTCTTTCTGCAGTACCACACTACTCCCCTCCTAAGAGGTAAGAGCTCTGTTTGTAGTAATAAGTGCCCTTCAAAGCACGGCCCTGTGGACGGCAAGCATTAACTTTGGAATTCTCCTAGATCCCGTGCAAATGACAAAGGGACTTTTCTGTTGCCCCCAAGGAAGAGCCTCTAAGCCTTCAACGACTTCCTTTCTTTATTTTGTTTTCCTCCAGTTCTGTCTAACCCTTCCCTTTGGAGGAAATAATCCAGTTGGATCAGTCGATGTTCATTTGTGTTGCTGGAGACACCCTCTGTCTGGTGTGGAGTGGCACACTGCCCTCCCTGCCTCTCCCTCCGGTCCCCTTTCATCCCCCCCCCACTCTGTGACTTGGTTTGAATATCATTGACATAACCAGCTCATGTTTGCATATTCCTCCTGATCCTGGAGCCTGCTGTCATTACAGATTCACACACACCCTGCTCTCTGCTTCCCCTGAGATGGTTCTTATGGAAATTATTGACATGCAGCTTCTAGGGCAAGGGGACAGGGAGCAGACAGCAAGGGCTTAGCAGGGAGTTACCAGGACAGGGAGTCCTGGTATTCCACAACTAGAAATCTGTTCAGGGTTTTCTCCTCTGAGGCAGATGCCCTTTGAGGAGAAATGCCTTGAGCATTTCCAGTTAATAATGTAAAGAGGATTAATATGAATAGCATTTACGTTTGCAAGGCAGTTCCCAAAGTACTGTGATTTGTATTAAATCCTGTGGCCTTCCCTCAAACCGGGGGATGGGCCATAGACCATTGTTTCCACTACTGTCAAAGGAACAGGAAAAACCTGTCTGTAATGGTAGATAAAAGCAACTGGGTCTTGGTCACCCAGCTGGTAGTTGGCGCAGTTGAGACTAAAGTCCACGGCTCTAGAATTTAAGGTCAAGTGCTTTCTGCAGACACACAGTTTAACTCCACAGAGCAATACAGCCCGCCATTTTTGCATTCTTGGTGGCAGTTGTCTAGAAGGAAGGACTCAAAGGAAACTGGACATGAACTGAACAGGAGGTGGATACTGTGGAGATGGCAACCCAATAAAGCGCCTGCCACCCACAAGAATGAGGACCCGAGTTTGGATTCCCAGAACCTACTTTAGAAATCCCAGGGTGTTATGTCCTATGTCTGTAAAGCCATTGCTGGGGTGGGGTGGGGAGACTGAGAACAAGAGGACCCTTGAAGCTCATTGGCCAGTCAGTCTAGCCACAGTGATGAGCTCCAGGTTCAGTGAGAGACTCAATAATAAATAAATAAATACAAAAGTGGAGAGTGATCAGGAAAGGTATCTGATGTCAACTTCTTCTTGTGTCCACAGACATCACACACAGACACACAGACACACACACACACACACACCACACATACACCACACACACTACACCACACACACACACACCACACATACACCACACACACTACACCACACACACACACACACACACACACACCACACATACACCACACACACACACACACACACACACACACACACACACACACTAACTAAATAGGGTGTAGAGATGAATTGATTGACTAGGTTGTTCATTCATTCATTCATTAATTCATTCATTCGTCTGTCTAATAAACGTGTCAAACACTGTTACCCACAATGTGATGATGCACAATAGCCCAAACACTAGTGAAATAATATTCACTGGGCAAACACTGACCAGCCATTCTCACTCCCCTTCCCCCCTTTCTGGTCTCATTCAAGGACTACATTTCCCAACCTCCCTTGAGCCTGAGTTTCAGTTAACAGAATGAGAATGGAAAACCTCTTCTAGCTCCTTAGTGCAGATGAGCAAGGAGAGCTTGAGAGCGATGAAGGATTGCTCCTGCCAATGTGGAATACCCAGTAGACACAGACTTACCCTAACCCAGCGGGAGTTTGGAGTTTGTCTTTCACAGTGATTACCAGGCCTTCTAGCCAGGCTGCAGGACAAGAGTCAGACCAAAAGGTTTAAAGTGACCACAGTAGGTAAGGGATTAACACATTTTAATTTGCATTGAAAATGAATTAGTTTTATATCATTCTTGGGAGAAAGGAACAACTCACATCATCTTCCATACTTTAATTCTCCTGAGAAACCCCTATTTAGAAAGACTGGGTATACACGATGCCATTGATGCTCTCAAGGGGTTTATTATAACCTAGCTGTGGAAATTGGACAGGTGCACACACTTCTCTGCAAGCAATCAGGAAGAAGCAGCTTGTTTGGCCTTACTTCATCCCCAGGATGAACTCAGGGAGATTCTCTTATCACCATCTTATAAAAGAAGAGGCGGGTGTTCAAGGTCACTCACCCCCGCCCCCAACCAGATCAAGAGTTGAAGCTATGGCTGAAGGACTCTTGCCCACACCATTGTAAAATAAGCAGCTTGACCTAATTCACTATTCTCCTTAAGGCTGCCAAGTGACCAGAGGGCCCAAGGCCATTTCCATTGTCAAGGACAAAGAGAAGGCTCCTGTTCTGGAGAAAGAAGAAGGTCTCTCTCCAGCCATACTGAGGTCTTGGTCATCTTTAAGTTGGTATTTTTAGAATGTCCCCACCCTGGGTCTGTTTATGGGAATCCACACCAGATGTCATGAAAAAAAGTTACAGGAGAGTATCAGTAAAAAAGGAAGAGCCATCTACATTGTGACTTTAAGAAAGGGGGACTAATTTATGAAGAGTTTGGGAGATGTGATTGGAAGAGCAAAGGATTGTTAGTTTACAAAGAGAATTAGGTTAACTAACGACCATCTTCCAAAAGCTTAATTAAGTCTCTCAGCCCTCGAGTGAGGCAAGGAAATAATTGATTTCTGCATTGCTGTTGGGGAAAGTGAGGAGGGGAGGTAATTTGCTTTTGGCCAACAAGGGAGCCAGCATCTGTCCTGGGATTAAAAAACTAAGAATTTTTTTTAGCTCTTGGTCTTTTGTTTTACTTCTGAATCTGGAATGTTCAAGGCCCAGAAGAATTTTGGGAACCCCAGAGCAGGACTGTCAACCAAGATATTCCATGCAAATGAGACCAAATAATTAAGGATTTATTTCTTAGCAATTTTCTGTCCTTCAAAGAAGTAAGACAAACAATTCATCACTTGCGAGTCAAGTCATCGAGGGCATATTTTAATAAGTGCCAGCACTTTGCATTGTTACTCTTGCCCATCCCTCAGAGGAATTGCTTGTGGTGCCAGAGGGTATTTGGAAATCTCAACATTTAAAACAATCAATGTCATGAACAGAGGGAGTCAGTGGCAAGGGGTGGGGATGTGAAAGAGGGAGGAAGGGTCAGCGGGAGGAAGGGAGTGATGTGGAGAAGATGAAGGAGAACAAGAGAAGGAGAAGAAAGGGTAGGAATAGGGAGAGAAAGATGGAAGGGGGCAAAAGAAGGAAAGACGGAGGATCAGGTTTAGAAAACTGTGCAGAAGAGCAACCAATTATTAAATGCTCACTGTGAGCAAGGAGTTTTTTTTTTTTTTCTCCCTGAGACAGGGTTTATCTGTGTTGTTTTGGTGCCTGTCCTGGATCTCGCTCTGTAGACCAGGCTGCCCTCGAACTCACAGAGATCCATCTGGCTCTGCCTCCCGAGTGCTGGGATTAAAGGCGTGGGCTACCACCGCCTGGCCGAGTAAGGAGCTTTTAAAGGTTCCTTAGAAGAGTCCTGTGTGGCAGATGTTAAATTATTTATATTATTAAAACTTTTTATTACCCTCATATGTATGCGTGTGTTTGTGGGGGGGGAGGGAGGGAGGGAAGGAGGGAGGGAGGGAGGGAGGGAGAGCACATGACATGCTTGTGGAGGTCAGAGGACAGTTTGTGGAGTTGGTTCTCTCCTTCCATCAGGTGGGTCCCAGAAATTGAACTCAGGTCATCAATTTTGGTGGTAAGTGTCTTTATGTGATGAAGTCATCATTCAGTTACATTAGGCAATTACGTTAGTACTGTTCCATCAGTCTAGATGGAAGGGTGTATCTTTCATGAGGCAAGCAGGAACAGCACTAGCATTTGAATCCACGTCTGCTCACTAGCCCTCGGTCTTCACTACTGCCCAACACTGCCCTCTGCCTAAGACCCAACTAGAGGAGAGGAAAGAAGGGGTTTCCTAGAACTCATGTTCTCACACTTCCGTTTCCCTTTGCTGGGCTGGAAGCTCCTTCAGGATCAGAATCAAGCCTTAGTATGTTTGTCTCCCCAGAGCCTAGGTTCTGAAAGGCAGAACGTAGTGAATATTTGGAGAATAGAAGAACATTGAATGAGATCTACAGTTAGCTAACTCAAAGAATCAGATCTCCCCTTCTAATCTTCATTCACCTGTGGTCTCCCAGACTGTCAAAACATGGGAACTGTTAATTCCTCTGATTGAGAATAAGACCACTACCACAGTTTAAAGCCAAATTTGAAGCAAGCTTTAATTAAATACTGGCCAGGTGGATGGGCTTTGGCCAGGTCCATCTCTGATTCCCCCAAAATGGCCTTGAGCCACGGTTTGCAGTGGCTTAAGAATTTTCCATTAGGTCCAATCAGGGGCAAGCATACATCCTGACCTATTTCCTGCCTGTACCCAATCAGGGGCCAGTGTACATCCTGACATATTTCCTGCCTGTGAACCTCCTGCCCACATGTGATCAAGCACATCTGGTGCAGATGGGTCAAACAAACTTGTTCAGGGGAGAGAAAACAGGTGGCTTGTTATCTCCCATAACAGTAGCTTCCAGCATGTCAGGAGCCATCTGTCCTTGGGCAAGGGGCTTGCAGATCAGAGATATTTTTGTTTCATGGATCTCTAAAGCATAATAATTAAAACTTAAAATGTAACTATAGCCCCTTCAGTACAATCAATTAAATTAATCATCCTAATCAATTCTACCAACTGAGAAATAAGTTCAGAGCCCTATCTAGAATATCAAGGGATTCCTAGGTTGGGGACAGCTTGTGTTCTAGACCTCTAACCCTGTATCGCCTGATGTTCTCAACATGCTCACAACACAAATGTAGTCTCCAACTCTTGTTCACTGGCCTTGAACAAATTGACTTTGGGTTCCCAGATCCAGTTTCTTCCTCTATAAAATGAATATCTTGTTAGGTAGCTAGAGGGGTAAGGAGTGGAGATGGAAAGGTGGTCTTATAGTAAAAGTGCTAGCCCTGGCAGCCTGACAAGCTAGGCTCAGCTATGTATCCCAATACACCAGTTAGAGAGATGAGTAATGGTGAAAGGCAGAGAGAGACTGAGTCAATGCACACATTGGGAAGAACAGATAAAGGATCCAGTGATCCACACGTGTGTACTCATGTGAATGTTAGGTCTAAACAGGGAGACTTGTGACAAAGGGCAGGAGGTATGCATAATTAAGTGGTCCTGATTGGGTTCATTATTGCCTCAGTTCTGATTCTGCAAAGTGGTCTGAAGAAGTCTTACTACTTAGGGGTACAGTTGTTTTTGGAAGATGGTGGCTTCTGTTCTCCAGTCTTGCATCATGAATAATGACCCTCATCTCAGGGTGGTCTGCCCTTCCAGGTTCTGCTGATCCTGGACCAGAAGGTGACTATAGGTTTAGGGCAACTGGGACTTTTAGAGGTTTGGAGGGGGATCAGGAATGGGACATGGTAAAAAGCTGGGAGTAAGTTGTCTCAGTTGCTCTTGTTCATGTACTTTCAGCCTCAAAGGGGAGAAGACAGGTGACTAATTTCTAGGTAGAAGCTTCTTGAAGCAAACAGGGGACCCAAGTAAGGCAGACAGAGGTAACATGGAGGCAGAGATGCCAGGCTTTCTCCTGATTTTACTTATCTTGTGAGCCCAAGTGAAGTGATAGGTTGGTGCTTTTTAACAAAAGCACTTTTCAGGTGCTGTGGTGGTTTGAAAGAAAATGGCCTCCGAAGGGAGTGGCACTATTAGGAGGTGTGCCGTGTTGGAGGAAGTTTGTCACTGTAGGGGAGGGCTTTGAGGTCTTGTTTCAAGCTTCCCCCAGTGTGACAATCACTTGACTTCCTGTTGCATCTAGGTCAATATGTAGGACGCTCAGCTCCAGCGCCACATCTGCCTGCATGCTGCCATGCTCTGCACCATGATGATGATAATGGACTGAACCTCTGAAATTGTAAGCAAGCCCCCCTCAATTAAATGTTTTCATTTAAGAGTGGCTGTGGTCATGGTGTCTCTTCATAGCAATAAAAAAAAAAA
>CABHPP010147711.1:2120-14774 GCA_902168425.1 Peromyscus attwateri | reverse complement strand
TCTCTCTCTCTCTCTCTCTCTCTCTCTCTCTCTCTCTCGATAGCTTTGAATAGTGGCATTTCCTATGTATTAGGACCTTATTGGAATCATCTAACTGACTATTGCATCCTTCACACAGAGAGGAGAGGGTGACAACCTGTGCAGATACTTCTGTGCCCCTCTCTGTATAAAATGGATGCAGTACGTAAGTTTGTCAGGTGGTCTCAAAAAGATCTTTCTTTTTCGCACATGCATGTGAATATGTGGTGCATGTACATGATGTACATGTGTTTGTGTGTATGTGTTTGTCTGTGTGTGAACACGTGTGGGAGGGGTGCCTGTGCACCTGTGTGTATGTGTGTAGAAATGTGAAGCAGGGATTGAGAGTCTTCCTTAATCTCTCTCCACTTTACTTATGGCGGCAGGGTCTCTCACTAACCTGTAGCTCATCAGTTCTGGCTAGTCTTGTCCTGGGATCCCTGGTTCTGCCTCCCTGGTGCTGGGGTTACAGTAGGCTGCCACAGCTGCCTGGCTTTTTACTTGGATGCTGGGGATCCAAGCTCCAGTCTTCAAGAAGCAAACACTTTATTTACTGAGCCATCTCTCCAGCACCTGAAGAAGGCTTAACAAATGGGGAATGCCTTATTCAAAGGTAGTTCTGTGTACGTATGTGTTTGTGTGTGTGTGTGTATGTGAGAGAGGGAGAGACAGAGACAGAGAGAGGGAGACGGAGAGATAAACAGAGAGAGATTTCACTCCTGAAGCTCTTTCCGCCTTTGCAAACCGTCTTTACTGAGCTATAGTTGATTATGTAGGAAGACATTATTCACATACACTTTGGAATCTGACTCCCTGGGTTCTGTGTGTGTGGCAGAAATAATAGCTCACTGGCAAACTGCAACTCTAGTGGGACCAGATCCTCTGGGAGCAATAAAAGCAGGCAGGTGGAGTAGACAGGAATCCCTTCCCCGGTGCGTCTGCCTGGCATCTGAACGCGGTTTAAGCTCACCTCTCAATAATTCATTTTGCTCCTGTAGACAGCAGAGCTCAAAGAGTCTGGTTCAGGAAGGAGCAGCAACACACAAAACCCATTCCTTTTCTTGTTCTTTGTACAAAGCCAGCCTTCAAGGCATTTTATCTTCATTTTGTAAATGTTAGTAGTTCATGAATTTTTATCACACATCTATTTTCCTTTTGTTACCAAAAGAAAATTTTCTGGAAGTTAGAAATTGCTAAAGCTCTCTCACTCTTGGAAAGGGTGACACTGAGACAAACGCCTGAGCTGGGGTCCTTTGCCCCAGCCCCTTCCTCCGATGTTAGGTGGTTGAGGCCAAGCCAGAGGCTGGAGACAGCTGTTCCCAGCTCCCTGTTCCAGTCATGCCGAGGGACAAGGGAATCCCCTTCCATGCTTGGGCTTGAGCTAGAAGGGGAAAAATCCATTTGTTGAGCATTTGCCAGGTTCCAGAAATTCTTCTAAGCCTCTTACAGGTTTCATCTCATTGAACGATTCCAACAAGTCAATGAGGTGGGGGTGCTTCTGCGTCCTGTATTTACAGGGTTCAAATCTGTCGTGCAGAGAGCTTAAGTGACTTACCCAGGGTTATACGATTTGTAAGTCGGAGGCAGGGGTTAGGCCCTAGGCAATAAGATTCCAGAGCCTATGCTATCATCCCTAACGCCAAACATTCCAGGGTGGGGTGGGCCAGGGACACAGCCTCCTCGCTCTGGATAGCTATCCTTTATTCTACAATCACTGCAGGGATGTGAAGACCCAGCTGCCCAGTCTGGTGCAACAGCAGCAGAGTAACAGCCTTTCCCTGCATTGGATTTTATAGTTATCTATTTCCTTCCTTACTGTGGAATCCCTTCCTTAGGGCAGAGGGTGTGTACGACAAGCAAGGATCTACACAGGTTGCTTTCGTTGTAGACTCCATTGTGGCTCCACTGAAAGGGAGGCTGGGAAAATATTTGTTTGGTTGATAAGTGCTTTCTGCTTTCTCAGAAGCCACTGGGGCCCCAGGATTCAGAGAGCAGCCAGTGAGAGCCTTATCCCAAGATAAAATTCTTTATAACCTTATTGGTGCTCATCCAAATCCTACACCCTTTTGTTCAAACAGAGCAGAGCTAAGTCAATGGGGCACAGAGGAAAGAATCCCAAGTATTTGGGAGTCAGCCTTGGTTTTGTATCTCATAGAGAGGTGGGGAAAGTTATCCCACAGGGAAGAGAGGTGGAGCAACCTGAGATAGAGAACTGGAACAATGAATGAATGTGGCCATTCAGAGACCCAGGGAAAGTATGTGTGCCTGCTTTCCACACCACTGGGCGTGGCCAGTTCCCTCAGCTTCTCTTTGCCATCCTGGCTGGCCAAGTGATAGACACCAAGGGAAGCCTCTGATGTGTTGAAAGCCGAAGGTAGGCTAAGGTGTGGAGAGAAGTGCCAAGGCACTGTGATGGACCACACCTGTAATCCCAGCACTTCAGAGGCTAAAACAAGATAACTGTTGTGAGTTTAAGGCCAGCTTAGATCACATAATGAGTATTAGGCTAGCCTGGGCTCCTGAGTGAGACCCTGCTTCAAAACACTAAGGGCTGGAGAGATGACTTTGTCAATAAAGGTGTTTACCACCAAGCCCGAGTTTGATCATAGAGGACCCACATGGTGGTAGGAGAGAATTGACTCCCAAAAGTTGTCCTCTGACCTCTATACACATGCCAAGGCATGAGCATGCACCCATCCACAATGCCTGCATATACACATATCTATGTAAATGTAATTTTACAATAGTAAAACAAACAATATTTAAAGGCACCAATAACTCTCTGACAAGGCCCTTGTTCCTGCCTGCACCGTGTGTGGCAGATGCTTGTTCTGCCCCTACAGGATCCGCTCAGTCTGTGCCTCCACTACCCTCATTTTCTTTACCTCATAGGTGTGAAAAGCTGATTGTTGTCCTAGCTCATAAACCGACAGTTGCATCTGTGTCCATGGCAAGAGGAGAAAGCAGAGGGTATGGGGGAACAACAGGCTTAGTTAGAACCTTATTTTCACGCATGAAGGAGGTATGTATTGCTACTTTAAAAATCCATTTATAGGTTAATGATCTGGTTCATCAGGTAAGGACTCTTGCCAAGCCTGACAGCCTGAATTCTATCCCCAGGATCCACACGGTGGAAGCAGAGAACTAACTCCTGCAAAGTGTCCTCTGCCCTCCACATGAGCACTGCAGCATGAGCCCACCCACATGCAAACCAAATTTACAAATGTAAAAGTCCATCTTTAAATAGTGTGCAGATGGGTAAATGAGTGGGCTGTCACATTGAATGCCAGCAGGTGCGCTCACTTGGTTCAGTATTAGTAACAGAGAAACTAGGAAGCTCCTTATTAAATTAAGTCCCTGCTTCCAGGCAGAGCTGATGGGAGGAAACTTCAAAGCGACTTTTAGCAGCTCTTTAGCGTCAGTATATGCACTGGAACAGCAAAGGGGAGGTTGGGTTCCATTGATAACTGGAGGCCAAGGAGCTTTTGGGGGTGGGATTTCCCAAAAACTCCTCTGGTAATATTCACTCTTGGAGACCTGTTGTGAGACTGGGATGCCTTCCCTGCTCCTTCCCTCTGCTTACGGTGTCATGTGAGTGGCAAAAACATGGCCTCTTGCTAGACAACAGCAGTGTGGTGTGTGGAGCTCCTACTGTGTGCCAGATGCTTTCACTTCTCACCTTCATTTACTCTCTATGATGGACTATTTTTGTTCCCATCGTGAAAGGAGGAATGGAGGGCGGCCAAGTAAGGAGTCACTTACACAGCTGGCCAGTGGCCACCTAGGAATTGGAGTTGCATTATCAGTTTTTAAAACCTGTGCTTTAGTCACGCTATCTCGACAACTTGCGTTCCGGTGCTCACCCCAGAGTTGGGACTCTCGGAATGAAAACCCATCATATGGATGACAGGCAGCCCCTTCCTTTGGGTCTGGTCCCAGCATGGTGAGGGGAGTCCTAAAAGCCAGGCTTTCCCTTCTCCAGCAAAGCAGAAACAGAGGGATTCCCATGAACCTGTATTAATTCTTGCCCAGAGTTCTGCCACTGAGCATAGGAAGAAGGTTCCATTCCCATTAACCCCCTGGGGCCATTTCAAAACAGAAGATCCCTGTGTGAGGTAGACACCGTCCTACCCAGTGGTGTAGGCATACTGATGTGGCTTGGGGAGGACTTGGGAGAGGGCACGGTCTCTCTCATGGGACAATGCACAGTGTACCCTTTCAAAACAAGGGAAACAAGATCATGTGGGACTAAAGGTCAGAAAAAAGGCTGTCTCGTGTCTAGCCAGCCAGCCCATTGTGGGTTGCCTCTTTGGTCTTTGGTTCCCCCAAGTGTGGACTGTGTGGGAAAGGAGAAAACCAAAGGTCTCAGCAACATACAAAATCCGATCATATCTAGTTATTAAAATGTAAAATTGAGCCAGGCATGGTAGCACTCTCTTATAATTCTGGCACTTAGAAAGCAGAGACAGGAAGGTTGAAAATTCAAGGCCTACCTGGGTTATATAGCAAGGAATTAAAAAAAAAAAAAAAAAGACAAAATGACAACAAATATATAATTTTGTGGGTTTGTTTGTTTTGAGACAGGGTCTCTGTACATAGCCCTGGCTGTCTTGGAATTTGCTGTGTAGACCAGGCTAGCCTCAAACTCACAGAGATCCACCTGCCTTTGCTTCCCATGCAATGGGATTAAAGGCAAGCACTATTGTGCCTGGCAATTTTGTGGGTCTTCAATACCTTTATTTGCAATTCTAGAATCAGACAGCAGCCTGAACCTCAAGTAGCTGAGCGCCCTGCTTCAGCAAGTGGACAGGTTATATTTATAGCCAGAGCAAAAATGAAGTCACCTACAGAGACCGGAAGTGAACTGATGGCACTCATACCTGTCCTGGGTGAACGTGGTTTGAACCTTCAGCACCTCACCTCTTCAAGGCTCAGCCACTTGTCGCAAGAGCATGTGACAGTCTGCTTACACGTGCATTAGGATACAGTTCACTCTGTCCAGAAAAGCCTGGCCAAACTTCAGACGTGTGCAGAGCAGCAGAACGTGAAGCTACATTCAATTCAGCGGTGCAATTACCCCCTAGAAAGTGACAGAAAATGTGGAAAGGCCCATCATACACGAGAGCTAGAGCTGGGGAGTTAGCTCACAAATAGGAAATCCTTCTCACACACACAGATCTCTCTACAGCTGGTACTTCCCCTGGCGGGTGCTGTTCCTGTCAGCTCCCAACCTTCCCACTGGGCCCTCCTCAGGTCATCTGTCCCTGAGGGGCCTCTTCCTGTCATCTGTCCCTGAGGGCTGGTGTTGCTATGAACCAGAAAAGAACTCTAACACTTACTGGGCACCGATATGTCATCCCACTTCATTTTTAGAGTTTTTTTTTTCTTTACATTTTAAAATTAATTTTTAGTTAGCATATAAAGAAAGAAGTTTCATTGTGACATCTAGTACATATATAACATTATTTTTATTTTTGTTCTTGTCTTCCCACTGCCCTTCCTTCCCCCTCCACCTCTTGCTGCCCCCCTTTCTTCCTCCAAACCATACCCCTCCCTTATTTTTTACATATTTTCCATCGCCCTCTCCTGCTCCCCTCCCCCTGACCCTAAGATGAAATACACCAGACTCAGAAAGACAAATACTGCATATTTCCTCTCACGTGTAGAATCTAGATTTTTTTTCTGAAGTATTAAAATAGAGGAGGATGCTTAGAGAAGGAAAGGGGAGGAGGGTGAGCACAGCCAGAGTCTGTTGTACATGTGTGAAAATGTCATGACAAAGCCCAGTGCGTTGCACAATTGATTTATGATGACTAGGGATTTTCAAAAAACAAAAGTGAATTTGAAACTCTGAAACTTGTCAACCTCTGGTCAACCCTCTGAAGCCCAGAGAGAGGGATAGGCCTAACACCACCCAGCAGGAGCTTGTAGATTAGCGAATGTATCTCCTCCAGAGCAAGCCTGAAAAACAGATTCATTCATCTTCACTGTGCTCCCTGCAGCCACTACAGTGGTTCACAAGGCAGCATTCAGCAGAAAAGTTTTTCTCACCCCAATGATGAGGAGGCTCTGTCCTCGCCATAGGCAAGCTGAGCCCTGCTTTTCCCTCACAGGCTCATTGCAAAATAAACAGCCAACCCCACTGTCCATCTGGCCATAAAGTCATGACTGACATTCGGGGTGGTTACCCCAAACCGAGTGTGCGTCACATGACTCTAGATTGATAAAGGGAGTGAAGAGGGGTACTTCTGGGTCAGTTCAGAGAACATTCTACTTTCCTTTTCCAAGCTGATGTCGTCAGTCCTCGGAACTGAGTAACTGGGCTCTCCAGAGCAGGCTGCTTCTACAGATCCAAGGCAGACTCTCAACCGAATGTGGCTGCCCTCCCTCCGAGATGCACAGCCAGCTGGATCTTGCTTTTTCTTTCTCTCGAGATTTTTATCAAAAGTGCTCTTCTTTATAGTTCCCAGACATTTATGTCCTGTCCAGTGTACAGTTGGCAAAGATTTTTTTTTCCCATTCTGTAAACAGCCTCTTTGCTCTGCTGAGGGTTTCCTTTGCTGTGTAAAAGCTTTTGATTTCCTACAGTCCGTTTGCCAATTTGAGGGATTGTTTCCTGTGCTGCTGGAGTTCTCAGCCAGGCCTGCATGTGCCTATCTATGGCTTGGAATGTTTGGCTTTGTTTTCCTATAACAGTTTCAGGTCTTATCTCTATGCTGAGTGAAATAAACCATAAGCAGAGAGATAAATATCACCATTTCATATGCAGTGTGTGTGTGAGAGAGAGGGGGGGGGGGGGGGGGGCGAGGATGCACAGGGTGTCGAAGTGGGAAGGGACTGTGACAAGGGAGAAAAGGCTTTAAGACGGAGGGACAAGAGAGGGTGACAGAACACACGCGACAAGAAAGTAGAAGAGACCACTTTGGGAGAAACATGGGGGGGGGACATTATGAAACCTGTTTCTTTGTAAAACAAAAAAGCTTAAAAAAAAGAAAAGGATGATTATAGAAAAATATTTCATGCTAGTGGTTAAGAACTTTTTTTTTTAATGGAAAGTATTTATCACACATGACTCTCCTGAGTTTTCTTGCATTTGAACATGAAATATGAGAAGACGATGCTTTGTTTCAGTACTGGAGATTTATTTCTGGTCTTAGTGTTCAATGTTTCAGCTAGACCTGCGTTTTGAAAGATGAAAGTGGCCTCCCTCAGGTCCCTCATTTGAAATTAAACATTTACCTTTTTTACAATTAAAATGGTATATACACACAAAAAAGGAGTGTGTGTTCATTGTAGACTTTATTTGAGACAGGATCTCACTCTGTAGCTCAGGCTGGCCTGATCTCAGTCCATAGCCCTAACTGTCCTTGAACACACAATCCTCCTCAGCAGCCTCCCGAGTGCTGGGGTAGTAGGCATGAGCCATCATGCCCAGCTCACTGTAGACTTCTTAGAATGTTCAGACTAGTTTCAGAAAAAAATAAATAAAAGAAAAGAAAGAAAACTTGTAATTGTACCACAATCTTAGGTTTCTTCTTTATATGTCTAGTGCTTAGTCTCCACAGAGCTGGTATCACACAGGAACCATGAAACTTTCTTAAGATCATGTCTTATAGTGATGTTTAGTAACAATGTTTAAATCTTTACAAGTATCCATCACGTGGTAGCATCATATTTCAATGTCTAGATGAGCCACAATATGTAACTCTTTCCTATTGTCATACTTGGTTGTTGGCAAAGTTTGTGCCATTCCAGAAGACAGAAAGTCTGAAATGTCGGGGCTGGCAGAGTTGGCTTCTTCTGAGAGCTCTGAGGATGTATCTGGTCCATTCCTCTCTGGTTGTTTCTAACAATGCCCATCAAGCCTTGATAGTCACAGCCTTATAGACGCATGGGTAATTTGTCTGTGTGTTTACGTTCCAGTGACATTCTCCCTTTGTCTCCGTGCTATCTTGTGAAAATGCCAGCCACATTTGAGTAAGGACACAGTTTACTCCAGTAAGACTTCACTGTAACCTACAGCAATCTGTTTACAAATGTTTCTCCTCTCTGAGTCCTTTGGATTAGTCTCAGAACAAAATCTATGCTGCTCGTGACAGATTGTAGAAGTGTCCACACACGTCTGGAAAGTTGGCTCAGCAGTTAAGAGCGCTTGTTGCTCTAGCAGAATAACCAGGCCTTATTCCCAGCACCCATATGGTGGCTCACAACTTTCCCTTGACTGACTTCTGAGGGCACCAGGTATGTTCATGGTGCACAGATACCCATGTAGGCAAAACATTCATATAGAGAGAATAATAAAATAAATCTAAAAAGTTAAAGTAAGAGTAGTATCCTATAGAAAGAGATTGCTGACAGGGCAGTAGCCCTGTGGAGTAGGGTAGGATTACTTTCCTAGCCGGCTCGCCTTTCTCTCTGAGAGAGTAGCCTTGAACTTACGGTTGGCGTGGACACGTAGGCTCAGCCAGTAGGTGAACACAGCTGGAAATTGTTAGGCAGAACCTCTTTTTCTTTGACTTTAAGTTCCCATGTGGAAGAAAACACATTTTAAAAGACCCTTATCTGTCACTCCCTAACCAGTCCTCTGTGACAGATGAGTGGCCTAGCTATGAGCATGCTCCAGTCAACCCTTTTCTGCTCTTTGGAGCCAACTGCCTGCTGTCCTCTGATCCTACACACACTAAATTACCTCAGAACAGCGCCTGGGGCGGGGGGAGGTCTGTCCTTGTCAAAGACTGCTTTTTCACGGGTGAATCTGACTAATTCTGGGGGCTCAAGGCTAATGTGTCACAAAACTAACTGACGTGGGCCACCTCCCAACCTGGGGCTTATCGCTGTTGGAAATGTGTCTGTGTGTTCTTCTCTTCTACCCACCTCCCGGTTTAAGACTCAGTTCCAAGTTTGGGGAGGGAAAGGGGGCGTGTCTCTAGGTTCCCTTGTGCAGGAGAGACCTACACTGCAGAAACCAAGTGGAGTGGGCAGAGAGGTCTGGGGATGCATGTTGTCTGGGTGCGTTTGTGCTGCAGCAACACACTGCTGCAGACTGGATCGTCTGTAATAATTTATTGAAAAGTCCAATAACAAGGCATTGGCAGGTCGGATGTCTGATAAAGGCCTGGTCTCTGCTTCTCAAACAGCACCTTCAGTGCTGTTGTTCCCATGCTTGTGGTAGCCTCGCTAGTGCCCTCCATTCCTTTTATGAGCTCTTTTATAAGTCACCAACTCATTCACTGTGGAGGAGCTTTTGTGGCTGGGTGACCTCATCAAGGCCCCGTCCCTTGACAGTGTTGCTGGGGACTGAGTTACAGCAGGAACTCTGGAGAACATGAACACCCAGCCTTATGTTACCGTATGGACATAGCTTATGTTACCTCCAGCTCCCACGGGACTCCCTGAAGCGATGAAAGTATAGGACAGGAGTGCTTTGTCCATTTCTAGCTGCTTCTATCCCTGTTTGTCAGTCAGCAGACATTTGAGGAAAATCTGCTCTGGGCAAAGAGCTCTCCGTACTCCCTGCTGTGAACGTGGAGAACCGTTAAGGCAAGCACTGTCTGCCCACAGTAGATGTACAGCTTTGCTGGCAAAACAGAGGACGTAAAAAAGACAAGTTACAGTACACGACAGGATATGAACAGTGCCAGTGAGTTTCATAGGCAGTTAAAGTGCCATATAAATTCAGGAGAGTCATTGGAACAGTTTGAACTGATAAGAAATTGGGAGGGATACTTGTTGAAGGAGGAATTATTTCAGTCCAGGGGAACAGTGTGTGGAAAGCAAGCTCGCAACTAGTACAACATATTTTTGCAAGCCATTTGAGCATTTACGGAGTCCCTGGTGGGTGAAAAGACAGGGAGAGGATGGGAAGAGAATAAAGCATGTGCTTGCTATGCAAGGGTGAAGACCTGAGTTCAAACCCTCAGAATCCACGGAAAGCTGGGCACTGCAGCGAGCTCCATATCCCAGTGTTCCTAGAAGCTTGGGAGGCAGAAACAGGAGAAGTCCTGAAATCTTGCAGGCCAGTCAGCCTGGCGTACACAGCTGTGAGCATCAAGAGACTCCTCTTAGGCCAGGAGTGGTGGCACAGGCCTTTAATCCAAGCACGCAGGAGACAGAGGCAGGTGGACCTCTATACATTCCGAGATATTCAGGGCTATCTCAGAGAGACTCTGAGTCTACCTCAACCAAGGTTGGGTGTAAGGCCTGACACTTCAGATTGTCCTCTGTAACATGTGCGTGCGTGCACACACTCACATATTCGGGTTAGACACAGTCCAGTGTTTCGTAAAGAGGACACAGTGATAGTGGGCTATGCCTACAGTCCCAGCACTAAGGAGGCCAAGGTAGGATTGCTGCAACTATGGTTGCCATCCTGGGTAGCATAGAGTGCACATGAAGCCAAACATGCAGACTGGAGTTCTACCATGGGCTGTTCTCATGGCCAAGGTCCGGAGACTCACGTGACCTTTCCAAGCCTCCAGTTTTCTTATCTACGATGTGAGTGTCATCAGGGCGGTGAAAAAGAAAAGCCCTCCTGTTGTGTTGTTGTTGTTGAAGCACGTGCGTATTAGCTTTCCCACACAGCAACCAAGTGAAGCACCTCTAAGACAATTTTATTGTGCCAGCAAAATGGGAAGGCCAAAGAGGCTAAGCGCCACCCCCATCTCCAGCCACAAGAAGCAGAAAGGCAAAGCCTACAAAGAGCCCAGGCTGCTGTGACTGGGCTAGCTGCCCCTGAGGCTGCCCTTGGGATGTGGCAGTAGAAGACCTCCTCTGAGGGCGAGATGACCTTGAACATCAGCAGAAGGACGGTGAGAACATCTCACAAGTGGAGTTTTCAACCTACTGCTTTGCTGCCTGCACTTAAAATTATAGGTTGTGTGTGGCCGGGGACGGCCTTCCAGAAGAGATAAGTAACAAGCTATTTTAGGATGACTCTTCCCATGACATAAGTTATGGTTTGGAGAGGCGAGAGTTACCAGAGGCTAATGAGAAAGAGATGGCAAAGTCTGCATGGAGGGCAGGGGGAATGAAAAAGGAGGGCCAGGCCTGAGAGACCAGCCCCATTCAAGTGGATAATATCACAGTTTAACCTGGTATTAGGGCCGTGGACCTAAGAGAGTTCTCATTGGTTAATGGTAATACGCGTGGCCGGCGAGAAGAGGGGGAACAGAGATTTTCCAGTTGTTTACTATGGTAGGTTTGGAGCAGTTGAAGAGCTGAGGGCCCAGCCCAGGGAAACACACTTGCCTTGTGTGTGTGTGTGTGTGTGTGTGTGTGTGTGTGTGTGTGTGTAGCCCTCCATTCCACCCCAATACTGCAGCTCTAGCATAAGAACCTTGGCTCCAGCTCTCCCAGTAGGTAAGGCTTGTCCACACATCCCAACAGCCAATTAAACAGACAAGAAACGGTGAGAAGTAGAGTTCGAGTGAGAACGAGAACACACTTGATTCCACATGGCCAACACCGGGACTAACCGAGGAGGCCAGTAACTCAAATCCATCTTTGGGTGCAGACATGAGCTTTACTTTAAACAAAGAATTGAGGGAGGAGGTAGAGGTCTAGTTAATCAACCAGCCCTGCTCAAGGTCTCCTCATTGTCTTAGCTCGAGTTCTGAAAGGTGGTCCAGAGAAGTTCTTATTGCTTGAGGGTGACAGAATGCTTCTCAGGAGGTGATCACTTCTGCTCCAGACTGTGACCTTGCCATTGTGGATATTTGCCTTCATCTGGGGCGTGGGGAGGGCCAGGGACAGTGTCCTGTCCTGACTTTGCTTGTCCTTGAACCCAAGGTGACTTCAAGTTTAGGACAATGGTTTAATCTCAGTACCTCCATTCTTGGAGGGGCATTGAGCTAAGTGAGGTAGACAGACGTGCCTTAGTGATTACCATGTTTATATAGGGTCAAGCCAAAGCCTGAGCCAAGGCAAAGGAGATGGACACAGAATGAAGGCAGGGTGCCAAGCTTTTAGTTACCCTGTGGGCCTAAGCCAGCAGTCAGTGTTCTTGAGCAAAAGCAGCTACTGAGTGCCTTTTATAGCACCTTAGAGCTAAGACAGGAGATGATGAGCAGACAGATGTAAAAGGTGATGTCAGTCTTCCCATGGGCAATGTGAAAACCCCATACTGTGGATAGTGACAGAGGAGGGTTAGGGAGCCTGGGGAGGCACCTGGCTGGAGGTTTTCACTTGGATTCTGAGGTTTGGAAGTGGAAGGACCTCCCATTAGTCTGGCTCTGATGGAGGCAAACTGGGGAGAATTGGAGTTCCTCAGCCCACTGGGCAGGCTTCTCTAGTCCTGCCTTGCAGCCATCCTTTGGTTGCCATGGTGACCACAGCAGACAGTGTGCAGATTCTCCTCAGTTCTCAAACCCCTCCCACAGACTACCATGTGTAGCCAATATGCCTCAAGTAGCAATTAGAGGGAAAGATGATGCCCACGCCTTTATGAAAATGATAGTAGTCTTAAATCTCCAGATTAACAACCAAGTGGGCTTAGATAAAAACAGAATTCTCTGCATCCCTTTATGAAATAGACACCTGTGTGCATGGGTGCAGATGTGGAGTTACACACTGATATGAGCATGCTAAGAAGGAAGACGTGTTTCTGAGACGACAAGGATTAAAAAGACCCGTATGGAA
>CABHPP010147710.1:37208-48067 GCA_902168425.1 Peromyscus attwateri | reverse complement strand
CACCCTTCCCGTGGCACTTTCCTCTCAGGGACCCTTCCATCTTTGGCACAGACACTGAAAAAGTACCCTTTGCTGTCATAGAGCCTGAGCTGGCAAGGAGAGACCTAATCTGCTCCATCGCAGAGCAATGGTTGTAATGAGGCTCAGACCACAAGAGGGCAGCATAGAACCGCGCAAAAATGAGGTCTGAGTCGTCCGGCTGGGGCTGCTTCTGTCCTGGAGTCTTCCAAACTTGGTATCCTTGACCAAGCACGTCAATTTTCTCCATATTTAAAATAGTAGGGTAGCTGGTCATGGCGGCGTACGCCTTTAATCCCAGGACTCAGGAGGCAAAGGCAGGAGAATCTCTGTGAATTTGAGTTCAGCCTGGTTTATGCAACAAGTTCCAGGACAGCCAGGATTACATAGAGATACCTTGTCTCAAAATAAAACAACAACAACAAAAAATAGTATCAATGACATCCTGATTCCTGGCTCCAAAGCTAAGCAGAAGGCTGGTCAGGACATCAACTCAGCATATAACCCTTAATAAACTACAGCATCAGCAACAAGGCAGGGTGAAGGATTGAGAGCTTATGAGGAGAGCTATGTAGACCCCTTCTCCATTCTAAGTATTGATCCAAAAGAGGTGTTTTGCACATCACTCAGCCACAGATCATGAGAAAGACCTGAAATGACTGGAAAGGGAAAACAGGAAACATGGCAGAGCCCCCTTTTAAATCCCTCCTGTTAGATGGTGGTCCTTCTGTTCCTCACTCACTAACTCTGCTTGGCCTCACAGAATAAGCACTGAGCAGCTCCTAGGAAGAGGTGGGAAGACATGGAAGTGGACTAGAGCTTCTTTCTGTACCCTGACTCCAGGACATTCTGGGGCCTGACCATACTCAGGCCATGACATATGAAAGCACACCCTGAAGAATAGTCCAGACCTGCCCACCAGCCCTCCCTGGCCATATGGCCTGCCTAGTGAAAGGACATCATGCCAGAGGAGATATATTCCTGCAGTCACCACAGACTCGGACAAAATGGAAGGACAGGATAAATCACCATGCCCAGTGAAAATATATGCATCGCCTTGAGAGGTCTACCCCCACCATTGCTGGAGCTCAGTCCCCACCCAGTAATCAAGAACAACTCAGTGTCCTACCCCCTAGACTGTCATGGCATCCAGGTCATTCACAGTGTCTGGTAAGACTAAAGTTCCAGAAATCTGGGGTTTAAGGGCAGAGGGGACCTGTGCTGAGGGAGGTGGGAGAAAGGAACCTTGGGTTTAAGAAAAAGCAGGGGAAATTGAGGCAGGGGAGAGCCACTAAGATTAGATTCCAGGAACCTAGGAACAAACCTGAAGTCACTGTTCGACCTGGGTCAGGAGCCCGGGTGACATCTTCTCTGGTTACCATCAGCTCCAGTGTCTTACTGCGTCCGGACCACTTGGACTCTTTTATATAGAGGCACTGATAGCCTCCAGCAGTGCTTTCATTCACTGGGCCAAGGCGGAATCTAACCTCTGTCACTGGAGGCTGTGTGTTCTTCTTCTGCATGACATCCTGGCTTCCCTTCTCCAGGCGGAATGTATCATACCCACCAGGGTTTGAGCACACAAAGGTTACAAAATGCCCTTGGGGGATCACAAGGCCTGGTTCAGCTGTGATGGAAGGACTCGGCAGAGATCCTAGGAAAGAGAGAGCAGTGATCTCAGTGTACACAATGAGGACATTGCCACAAAACAAAACCAATTTATGCGCACCATTCTATATTCTTACCAAATTTTGAGTTCTCCACACATGATAAAAGTGCAGCTCTATAACATCCTCACTTTCTGCATGCATTTGAATCCCCATCACATGACAATAAGGAACCTAAGCCTGAGCACATGTTGGGTCTAGCAAAGATCCATCCAAGGAAATCTCAGAACATCCCAGGCTAGACATGTCTACTGCAGAGCCTGCTGCCCCCCTGCTCATTGAAGGGACCTCTGCATTTCCTACCTTTATCTCCACCTTCTTTCCAGTCTGTTATTGAAGGTTTAAAAGCCCACCTGCTTCAAACTGTCTGAATGTAGGAGCACCCCCATAAAATCACAGATATATGTGCTTACATCAAGAGACAAATTTAAAATGCTCACACTTACTGCGTTCAAGGTAATGTCTTGGTATACCTTGTGGGACAGCTGGATCAATCTAATCAATGTGTGTAACCTCACAAACTTATCTTTTTTGTGATGATAATGTTCATCATTCCCTCCTTAGCAATTTCCAAGCTTACAGCTGCATAGTTGCTAGGCATGCTGCATAATTGACTTCCTGCCCTTATCCATGTGTAAATGAGTTTTTGTGCCTTTGGACCAACATTTCCTAATCCTATCTCCTTCCTTCACTCATCCTTTCAACCATTTTTAATATTTTATTCATCTTTTCCATTCTTCCATGTTTCCATGGTTTCACTTATACAAGACACACAGTTTCTTCTATTTGAAAGTAAAGTATGGGAGGGAAGACTGATTTGAGAGAATTATTGTCCAATACTGTGGCAAATAGACTGCAATGAATGAGAGAGGTGAGCATAGGAATCTCAAGGGACAGGTGAGATCAGATGTGTACTCCCTAAGATAACAGGGAAGAGATACTTGCACTGAGACCTGAGAGACTGGAGTAAACTCCCTGTACCTACCTGACAGAGACGTGGAGAATCAAACATTGATAAAACTGTGTAAAGTGCCATTCAGAGGACATAGACTTTATGCTACACAAGGAGAAGTCGTTCAAGAGATCATCTGTGGGATACGCCAAGGATGATTAATACAAAGCCACATGTCCATCAGAGTCACTGAGAGCTGAATTTAAGGGCTCTCCAAAAAGGGAAATGTGCAGGATAAGTCTTATGCTAATTGGCTGGATTTAGTCATTCTCCAATATCTATTTATTTCAAAATATGAAGTCAGACATGATAAACACATGCAATCTTTGTCATTTTTAAAAATTAAAATTCATCCTGTAAAATAACCCACAGTTGCAGGGGAGGGATGGGTGGCTGGAGTGTTTAAGGAAAGTGAAAGAAAGTTGAAGGACCCAGAGACATGCCAGTCTGATAGGACAAGGGGATCAGGATGTAGCTGGGGTAAGTCGAAGTTACCAGCTCCGAGAGACACAGTGGTCTGATTCTGTGTCAAAACAAACTATGGAGCCCAAGCCACATCCCACCTCCAGGCCCAGCCTGACTTGCTCATCCAGTGTCCAGCCTCTGACTAGTAAATGTGACTCTCAGCCCTCATCAAAGATGCTTCCTTTTACAGCACACAGAGACCATTACAGCAAGCCTCAACTGGTCAAAGTGCAGCAAACAACTGACAATGGGGGCCTATCCCCAATGGATACATCTGCAACACATCCCCAGTGGATACATCTGCAACACATCCCCAATGGATACATCTTCAACACATCCCCAAACCTAAGTCTCAGGGAATGCCACAGAAGAGGGAACAGCAAGACTGTAAAAGCCAGATGACCAGGAAGTCTACTGTGAGAGTGTGTCTTCCTGATATGACTGGGGGGCTATACCCATGATACCTCAACAATATGGCTGCCTGAACATGTCCTGAACAAAGATAACACCAGTTGACATCCCAGCTGCGATGAGGGAAATCTCACAGGGCCCCAATGCCTCTATGAGGAGGTACAAGCATTTAATGACTTCTGAGAGAGGGAGAATTAGTATTCCCCAGGGACAGGGCCCTTAACTGGTTATTCAATACCAAGTAGTCATCTCTGAAAGCACATATAGGCAAGACTAACCACTACACAGCAAGTTGTATTTATATATTTATTTGAATGTATGTAACAATAATAAAGAAAAAGAAGCCATGTATTTGAGTGTGATCATGGAAAGCAGGAACATAGAAGTGGTTAGAGGGAATATAGAGAGGGGAGAAATGATGTAACTATATTTTAATTAAAAATAATTTTTAAAAATTAAAAAGAGAAGCAATTCACAGGGCCATAAAAAAAAAACTCTGTTCAGAGAAACACATGAAGCCTCCAGGATAAAACATAAATAAAAGCTTCTAAGTAGAAGGATGATATTTGTGCTTCTGCATGGCAAGAGACAATCTCCATGGTGTCAAGAAGGGTGAGAGGGTATAGAAGAGCAGAGTAGACATGAGGGAAGGCACAAATGAGTGGGGAGGGAAGGAGCTTACAAAGAAGTTAGCAGACATTTATGCAAAAAGGAAGAAAGACTTGAAGCTGGGTGTAATGGTGCATGCATTTAATCCTAACACTTGGAAGACAGAAGCAGGCATATCTCTGTGTGTTGATGCCAGCCTGGTCTACAGAGTGAGTTCCAGGTCAGTCATGGATACATAGTGAGAATCTGTCTCAAAACAAACAAACTAATTAAACTAACAGACTTATGAATTTAGCCGGAGGAATCAACAGGACCTAGTGACACATTGTACATAGGAAGATGGAGAGGTGAGATCAAGTGTGAATTCTTATGTTCTGCCTTTGAGAACTGTCAATGCCTTGCTAAGAGAGGTCTGGGTTATCAGGAGAAATCTCTCAGCTATAGGCTTGGTCATACTAAATGGAATTGTCTTTGCAGACAGCCTGTCATAGAGATATCTCATCTCCACATTCTCAGCACCATTCTGAGTAGAGAAGAGATAGAATCAATGCAACAGTCAGTCAGTAGATGAATAGATAAAGAGAATGTGGTACACAAACACGTTAGAATACTGGTCATCCTTCAGAAAGGAAATGCTGCTGTTGGTGGCAACCAGAATGAATCTGGGGGAGTTAAATGTCATTCTTCCAGTCACAGAAGGACAAATCCCACAGGATCTCACTTACATATGGAATGCAATCACCTCAGAGATGAACAGAGTGAGAAAAGAATGGTTGGCTACCTGAGGCTAGGGAGAGGGTAGATGGAGACAGAGAAGATGTTCACCAAAGATATGAAATTCCATTTAGACAGAAGAAATGCATTATTTGAGATCTATCATGCCTGATAGTTTCTTTAAAACTTCCAATAATGGTAGATAATGTAACATTCTTACCAATAAAAAATGATGAATGTCAAAGGTGATGGACATGCGACTTAGCCTAACTTAGTCATAGCATAGTGTAAACACATATCAAAACAGCAAGTTGCATCCCATAAATATATAATGGTTGTTATTTGTCAATTAAAAACATTTTAAACCAGAAAACAAAGGAGAGAGGTGAAGGTTGAGTATTAGATGTTTATGATTACAGGAAATATTCAAGGGTCTCCCTCCAGGCCTTCCAAGCACACACGATCCTCTCCAAAGCTTCCCATAGGCGCAGAAGTAACCAAAGACACGACTCACCTTCCTGAGTGTTGATTGTCTGCCCCAGGCACAGCACTGAAAGAGAAGACCCAGTGAGAAAGACAGTAACCACATGGTTTGGTTAGAGATGAGAATCTAGGAAGGACTAGATAGATGTAGGTGGGGGACATCCAGCCTCCCAGGATTACCCAGCCATCCCTCCTCCACATTAATGTCATAGTATAATCCTCCTTCTTGTTCTGAAAGAACTCTTAAAATATCCCCAAGGCAGAGACACAGACTTGAAATCCCAGCTACTCAACCAAGTCATGTGTTCCGGTACTACTTGGGCTACAAAGTGAGTTCATCTTAGTGCGGCCATGTCTCAAAACTGAAAGTAAAATAGGGTTAGTTCAGAGTCTAGCCCAATCATTGGAGAGGCTTCCCTAGCAGGTGACAGGAGCAAATACAGAGACCCACTGCCAAACATTAGGTGGAGCTTGGAGAATGCTGAGGGAGAGAAAGGATGTAGGAGCCAGAGAAACAAACATAACTTTTATTCAGTGGCCCACAGAATTAACTAAGCAGAGCTCATAGGGGCTCACAGAGACTGAGGCAGCAATCTGCATGAGTCTGCACTAAAGAACCTGCATGAGTCTGCACTAAGGCCTCTGAATAAAAGTTATGGTTGTTTATCTTGGGGGTTTTGTGGGGCTCTGAACAGTGGAAGTTGGTGTATCTCCGATTTTTTTGCCTGCTCTTGGGACTCTTTCCTCCTTCTCCATTGTCTCGTCCAGCCTCGATATGAGGGTTTGTTCCTAGTCTTATTGAATCTTGTTATGCCATATTCAGTTGATATCCCTGTAAGGCTTGCTCTTTTCTGATGGGAAACTGGAGGAACAGTGGATCTTGGGGAGAGAGGAGGTGGGTGGGGAACTGTAGGAATCGAAGGAGAGGAAACTGCTATTGGGATGTATTGTATGAGAGAAGCATAAATAAGAAAAAGTGGAAAAAAGTAAAATGAGGGCTGGGATGGAGGGGAGAGAGGTTCACAAGGTCCCCACCCCTAGCTGAGGAGCTATTGACAGTTGACAGCTTCTGGGGGAGAGTCAGTTTTCTCTAAGGCTGTGGCCTATGGTGGGCTCAACATGCTCCAACAGATGGCCCCACATCCTTGATTATATGGACAGCCCAAATTATATTCACTGGATTAATTTTTTTTAAAGAGGCACAAAATAGAGGGAGGAGGGGATGGTATGGAATTACAGAAAGAATGGGGATGAGTATGATCAAAACATATTGCATGCATCTAAGAAATTCTTTAAAAATATTTTAAATATATCTAATAACAAAAATGTGTTTATCATTGTTGCCAATGGATCAATGCATCTCCCACGCCTCATCTGAGAATCTTCTATTTGCAGTAGATGGAGATTAACACAGACACCCACAACTGATCGAGGTGCACAGAGTAAGAGACTGCAGAATGCTCAGCCTTAAAGGGAACACACATCCCATACATCTCCTCCTCCCAAGACTCAGGGATCCTTTTGGAAGAGGGGGTGGGAAGAGCATAAAAGCCAGAGGCAGTGGATGATTTCAGGGACTACAGGGTATTCTGAACACAGAGGGCAGCTGCGCACATGAACACATAGCAGTGGTGACAGCATATACAAGACCTGTGCAAGCCCAAGTCAGACAAAATCCCAGAACTGGAAGGAAACTTAGGCACATGCTCCCTGCTTTAGCCTTGGAGCAAATGGTAATTACTGGCTGCTGGAAGAAGGAGAGTCAGTTTTAAGAGTGTAGACCCTGGAACCAGGTGTAGTGAAGCACACCTTTAATACTAGAATTTAGGAGGCAGAGGCAGGTGGATCTCTGTGAGTTGTAGATCCAGCCTGGTCTCCACAGTGAGTTCCATGACAGCCAGAGCTACATAGTAAAAGACACTGTCTCTGAATTAACCAATAAAATAAAATAAAATAAAATAAAATAAAGTGTAGCCCCTGTTAAGTCAACCATTCTCCAGTGCTAGACCACACGCAAGAATGTTTGAGCAGCACAAATTGATCTTAAAGGGCTTTTTAAAAATGGACACAAAAGAGCAGGGTCGTGGTGGCACATGCCTATAATCCCAGCACTTGGGAGGCAGAGGCGGATGCATCTCTGTGAGTTCATCTGGCCAGCCTGGTCTGCAAAGAGAGTTCCAGAACAGCTAGGACTGTTACACAGAGAAACCTTGTCTCGAAGAAAAAAAAAAAATGGACACAATGTTGAGTGGGTAGAGAAGGGGGTGGATCTTGGAAAAGTTGGGTGTGAGTAATGTAAGAAACTCAAAAAACTAATAAAAACTTTTTAGAAATAAAAGAATTTCTGAACAAGGGTATTTAATAACATGTAACCACTGTGATCTTAAAAAATAAAAAGAAGGCATGATTTCAAGGGCTACAATTCTGTGGCAGCGTGCTTACCTAGCATGCATTAAGCCCTGAGTTCAACCTCGGACACTGAGAAAAACAAACGTCCCTAGGTCATCGTCCCTTCCAAACAGGCTCTTCCTAACTCCTTTTAAAGCTGAACTTGGCCGCATGCCCTATTCCTGTTCCTATCAATAAGTCCACAGAAGTATCTTCCAAGTAGAGGATGGGATGAAGAGACTCTCTTCCCAGGGGGATCCAGAATCTGCCTGGCTGGTTTCAGGCCTGAGTAGGGAGTGGACTCCCTTCCTCAAATCACCTCCCTCATCCATCCATTTCTCCCAGGACTCACCAAGGGCCACCACAGTGGCAGGATGGAGTGACATGATTCAGGCTCCACAGTCTGACCAGGTCTGGAGCTGAAGTCCTGCAGTGGACACAAGAGGCAGGATGTGTGGACTGGCACTCATCACAAGGTTTCTATATCAGTTTCCTCACACGAAGAGGAAGAGGTTTCTCTTCTGGGCTTTCCACTCTTTCCTCTAGTGACTCTCTGAGAAGGCGTCAGATTCTGAAAAAATAGGTTAGGTCCCTGAGTTCAGGTGCAAGCGAGCTCATCCCTCGATATGTTTGTCTTGCTGTATATATGTAAGACACAGAAGTATAAGATTTTACATGTCAGTCCTTATTGTTAGAAATGAATGGACATCGATCTTTGGACAAGGCATTTCAACACCCAAAGCTCATATTTCCTAAAGTTTAAAATGAGAATCATAAAGTCCCCCCTAAATGTTTGATATTATGATCTTTGTAAGATCCCAAGCACATATTTCACACATTATGTATGTGCTGCTATAGATAATGGCTTTTACTAAATAATATTGATGTGTGTGTGTGTGTGTGTGTGTGTGTGTGTGTGTGTGTGTGTGTAGCAGTCACAAGACAACTTGCCTAAGTCGATTCTTTCCTTTTATTGTGTAGGTCCTAGGGATCTAATTCAGATTTTCAGGCTTGGAAGCAAACATCTTTACCCACTGAGCCATCTCACTGACCCAGATGATATTTTTTTTTCAGTGTTTATTCTTTTTTTTTCATTTTTCTTTATTAAGAAATTTTCTACTCACTCCACATACCATCCACAGATCCCCCCTCCTCCCTCCTCCAACCCCCCCAGCCCTCTTTCCCAAACCACCCCGCACCCCCACATCCCCCAAATCGAGGTCTCCCATGGGGAGTCAGCAGAGCCCAGCACACTGAGCCTAGGCAGGTCCAATCCCCTTCCCACTGCACCAAGGCTGTGCAAGGTGTCACATCACAGGCACCGGATTCCAGAAGCCTGCCCATAGACCAGGGACAGATCCCAATCCCCTGCCTGGGTGCCCCCCAAACAGTTCGAGCCAAACAACCGTCTTCCATATCCAGAGGGCCTAGTTCAGTCCCGTGGGGGCTCCACAGCCACCAGTCCACAGTTCATGGGCTTCCACTAGCGTGGCCGGCCCAGAGGACAATTTTTTTGTTTGTTTTTGTTTCCTTTTGTTTTGTTTTTTTGAGACAGGGTTTCTCTGTGTAGTTTTGGTGCCTGTCCTGGATCTCACTCTGTAGACCAGGCTGGCCTCGAACTCATAGAGATCCACCTGGCTCTGCCTCCTAAGTGCTGGGATTAAAGGTGTGTGCCACCACCGTCCAGCCCCAGATGACATTTTTAAGGTTTATTTTTATTCTATGTGCATTGGTGTCTCTCTCACCTGTCTGTGTGTCTGTGGGAGGGTCTCAGGTCCCCTGGAACTGGAGTTACAGACAGTTGTGAGCTGCCATGTGGATGTTGGGAATTGAACCTGGGTCCTCAAGAAGAGCAGCTGAGCCATCTATCCAGCCCCAGATCATATTTTTAAAAGATAACAAATGTTATCAGAAGTGGTGAAAGTGGATCTTTATCATACTGTTAACAGGAACCCATGACCCCAACCAACTGTTATGAGGAAAAGCCGCCTCTGAACAAATGAGTCAGAATCATTTTGAGGGAATCTGAGGCCTTCCTCCATGCCACTAGTGGAAAAAAAATGTAAATCAGAGGGAAGAAAGCTCTTCCTCTTTGGAAACAGCATGAAGATTTCACAAAATAAGAAATTAAAAATAGAACCCAAGTAAGTGGATGAAATAAGTATGTAAGTGAGAAGTCAGCACTCATGTAATCATTGCAACACTATTCACAAGAGCTATGATGGAGAAATAATTACAAAGAATGGGTGAAATGTGGTGCCTATACACAGTGGAACAGAGAAGATAATGATGGTGCCGTATGAAAAAAATCATATGGCTGGACCTTCAAAAATCATATGACTTGGCCCGTGAAACAAACAATCCCAGAAGGGCAGGCACTGCATTGTTCCCCTCATATGAGGTATGTTAAGTAGTCATATTCAAGATGGACATGCTGATCCATGCTTGCAATCCCTGCACATGGGAGGATGAGGCAGAAGGATCACCATGAGTGCAAGGTCCGTCTGCACTGCATAGTGAGTTCTAAGCCAGCCTGAGCTATATGGCAAGATTCTGTCTCAAAAAGTATAAAATAGTTGAAGAAGTCAAATTTATAAAAGCAAAGTTTGGAATGCTGTCTACCAGAAGGAAAAATGTGGGAAAGTTATTTATCAATAGACAAAATTTTTAGTCAATCAATAAGAATAACTCTAAGACAACATAATACCTATAGTCAATAATAGAAAACTGCACAGTAAAAATGTTAAGAGAACAGATTTTATCCTTTTCTCTGTCTTAGCTAGGTTTTCTATTGCTGTGATAAAACTCCACGAGCAAAAGTAACTTGTGGAGGAAAGAGTTTATTTCATTGAGACTTCCAGGCAACACTATCCCTGAGGGAAGTCGGGCAGGAACTCAAGGCAGGAGCCCAGGGGCAGGAACTGAAGCAGAGCCTGTGGAGGAGGAATGCCTCTTACTGGCCTTCTCCCCATGGCTTGCTCAGTCCTCTTTCTTATAAAACTCAGAACACCACACCAGGGGATGTACCACCCACAGTCCACCCACATCCATCGATAATCAAAAAATGCCTCAGAGCTTTATCCACAGGACAACCTGATGAGTGCATTTTTCTTTCTTTCTTTCTTTCTTTCTTTCTTTCTTTCTTTCTTTCT
>CABHPP010147710.1:0-28729 GCA_902168425.1 Peromyscus attwateri | reverse complement strand
GTGTGTGTGTTTCAGGAGATGGAACTTGTGTTAGTTACCTTTTCTCACTGCTGCGACAAAATCCCTAACAAAGGCGATTGAAGGAAGGAAGGGTTTAGTGCAGGTCACAGTTCCAGGGTGCAGGCCACCATGGCAGAAAAGTCATAGCATTAGGAACATGAGGCAGTATCTGCCAGCCAAGAGACAGAGAGAGGTGAATGTTGGTGCCTGGATGGCCTTCCCTTTTTCATTCAATCCAGAGGACCATAGCCACCAACATTCCCGGCAGGTCTTCTCAGCTCCCCTAAATCCTTCTGGAAATACCCTTATAGCAGCAGTTCTCAGCCTTCCCTTTAATGCAGTTTCTCACGCTGTGGTGACCCCCACCCATATTTTCTTTGCTATTTCATAACTGAAATTTTGCTACTGCTGTAAATCACCATGAAACTCTCTGATATGCAGAATGTCTGGTATGTATGTGACCCCTGTGAAAGGGTCATTTGACTCCCTCCACCAAAAAAAGGTCAAGACCCACAGGTTGAGAACTGCTGCCTTTTAGACACACCCAGAGGTGTGATTTCATGGTGTTACTAAATCCCACCAAGTTGACAGTAAAAATTAACTATCACAGAAACTTGGTTTCTGAGACATTACAAGGGCTGCAACTCAGGAGGCAGGAGCAGGCAGATCTCTGTGAGTTCAAGGTTTCACACACACTAGGCAAGCACTCTATTTCTGAGCTACAACCTCAACTACTTGCTGCTGCCTCCGTGAGTTTTGTCTTCTTCAGGACATCTTGCAGAGTTGAATCAGACCGTATGTGCTCCTTTGAGACTGGCTTCTTTCACTTAGTAATGGACATTTTTTTTCTCCAAATCC
Organism: Peromyscus attwateri; assembly: GCA_902168425.1. Lineage (NCBI taxonomy): Eukaryota > Metazoa > Chordata > Mammalia > Rodentia > Cricetidae > Peromyscus > Peromyscus attwateri. The sequence continues at coordinate 27,871 of CABHPP010147710.1, read as the reverse complement.
ATGAGCAGGAGTGTGTGTGTGTGTGTGTGTGTGTGTGTGTGTGTGTGTGTGGTGTGTGTGTGGTATGTAGTGTGTGTGTGTATGTGTGTAGACACAGCTTCTCAATTTCCTTGGGCAGATAGCAAGGATCCAGATTGCTTGGTCTTATAAAAATATGCTTGTCCACTGGGCCTAGCCCTGGGAGTCCAGTTGAAGAGAGAGAGGAGAGATTATATAAGCAAGGGGAGTCAAGATCATGATGGGGAAACCCACAGAGACAGCTGACCAGAGCTCGTGGGAGCTCACAGACTCTAGAGTGACAGCTGGGGAGCCTTCATGGGACTGAACTAGGCCCTTGGCATGTGGGTGACAGTTGTGTAGCTTGGTCTGTTTGTGGGACCACCAGCAGTGCGACCAGGATCTGTCCCCTGGCACATGAGCTGGCTCCTTGGAACCTACTCCCTATGGTGTAATGCCTCGCTCAGCCTTGATGCAGGGGAGAAGAGCTTGATCCTGCCTCAACTTGGTATGCCATGCTTTGTTGACTCTGATGGAAGGCCTTACCCTTTCTGAGGAGTGGATGTCGGGGTAGAAAGGAGGTGGGGGGAGGGAGCAGTAGGAGAGGAGAGAGGGGAAACTGTGGTTCTTATGTAAAATAAATAAATAAATAATTTTTTTAAAAAAGAAAGTAGAAATAGGAAGGTGAGCGAAAGGAGAAAAGGGGGGCCAGTGAAAATATGCTAAAATTACATTGAACATTTATATGAAAATATCCTTATGTAATCATTACTGCATACAATGAATATGTACAATAAAAGAAGTATAGTATGTAAAAAAAAAAATATGCTTGCCTCTGTCGGCTACAGCTGCACTGTGTCTGCAGCTGCCACACCACGCTGACTCTCCTCAGCCCATAACCACATTCCCACCACATCCTTCCCAGTGTGCACAGTTGCCACTGCTCTGGATTTGACCACTCTCACAGGTGTTCAGTGAAAACTTGGTTTCTGAGACATTACAAGGGCTGCAACTCGGGAGGCAGGAGCAGGCAGATCTCTGTGAGTTCAAGGCCAGCCTGGTCTACAGAGAGACTTCCGGGACAGCCAGGAGTGCACAGAGAAACCCTAGCTCCACAAACAACAATCAAACAAACAAAAAGGCTGCAGAACACTGGCTGCAAAGTCAGACTTTAGGATAAGTTCCTCCTCTGCTTCAGTCTCCCACAGCCTCAGCAACCTGAGCAAGTCACTTCCCCTTGCAGACTTGCTTACATATGAGAATTTCCTCTCTTGGAAACCAACCAGCCAAGATTCACTGGTTGCCCATCCCAAGCCCAGTGCCTGAAGTTAAGGACTCACTTGAAGGTCTGTGCAGCAGGACCTTTCAGTGTATCTTGTTCACATCTTAGTGGATCAGGAAACTGGGATCCTGGCTGGCAATGAGACCAGGCTATCATCTTCAAAGGCCCACCTCCAGTGGCCTATGTCCTCCAATTAGACACTGTGTCCCAAAGGTTTCATAAACCACCTAGTGGATACCAAGTGCTCAAAACCTGAGCTCAGGGGGTCCACAGCAAACATGCTGCTCTAACTCTCCACAAACAACCTAACCTTAACCTTGACCCTTTCCTCTGTGGGAACTTAGCAACCTGAAGCTCTAAGTATCACCAAAGGAAGACATTCCCAAGCTCCTCCCGTAAACCAGCACAAATCTCCACAAAGCTGATGGTAGTCACTATACCATAAAGAATGTGAAGCCGGGCGGTGGTGGTGCATGCCTTTAATTCCAGCATGCAGGAGGCAGAGGCAGGTGGATCTCTGTGAGTTCATGGCCAGCTTGGGCTACAGAGTGAGTTCCAGGAAGGCACCAAAACTACACAGAGAAACCCTGTCTCGAAAAAAAAAAAAAAAAAGAGTGTGAGCTGTATCTAAGGGTGTTGCCTTCTCTCTCAATGCCCTGGCTCTGGACTTTAACACAGAAAATTTTCTACATGTTTCTACAATTTATTTTCTTATCTGTTCTAGTTCCATTTCTGTTGCAATGATAAAATACCCAAACAAAAAGCAAATTTGGGGAGGAGAAAGTATTTCATTTTAGGCCACAGTTTCAGGTTACAGTCCACCACAGCCCAGAACTCACTGCGGCATGAGCTTGAACCATCTGGTCACATCATATCTATATCCCAGAAACAGGGAGAAATAAATATGTGAGTGTTTGTTTGTTTGTTTGTTTGTTTATGCTGTTTGATTTCCCCACTCTTCCTCACTTCAGGAGCCCCTGGTTAAGGAATGGTGCCACTCACTGTTGGCTGAATCTTCACACGTCATTAACTTAAGACGACCACCCTCCCCCAAGCCCCCACGCCCCCGCAATACCTGCCCACAGGCCAGGCCAATGTAGAAAATTCCTCAATGATAGTCTCTTCCCAGGTGATTATAGGTTGTGTCTAGTTAATAATTAAAACTATCACACCCTCTCAGGGATATAAAAGTAGGACCTGAGGCTGGGCAACTGTTGGGTGTGTCCAACGCAAAGACATCAGCTATCACCATGACAAAATCCTAAATTGTTTGTGTTATGGAAAATGATGGATGACTTTGGCATTGTTCTGGACTCTAACGATGTCTTCATCCTTGGTTTGAAATGTTCTTCTCAAAGCTAGAGAGACGGCTTCATGGCTAAGAGAGCTTACAGCTCTAGCAGAGAGAAGATCAAAATTCAAATTCCAGTGCCCATGTCTGGTGACTCACAGACGCCTGTAACTCTAGTTCCTGGGGATCTGATGCGCTCTTCTGGCCTTGTCAGATTCTAAAAATAAGCACACGCACACACACACACACACACACACACACACACACACACACACACGGGGGGGGGGGGGGGGGTGGACAGGCAGACAGACAGATGGACAGACACAGACAGATCCATATAGAGATGGAGAGAGGCACACACAGAGAGAAACAGAGAGGGAGTGAAGAGGGAAGAGAGAGGGAAAGAATGAGATACATACATAAAAACAAGTATCTTCCCCATCTAGACAAAACCCAAGGGATCCAGAAGGTGGCCAAGAGGGTTAATCTGGAGAGAGGTTATAACCTAATGTCCCAAATACAAGCCTCGACTCCAAAATCATTTCCAAAGTTACTGCATCAGCCTTTCCTTCTCTAACACCACCTCTCCTGACATGGGCCAACTGAAAATAGACCTTCACAATTTATTGTAAAGACTTGCCCTTCTGTTCTCAGGCTACATGGATTGAGCCCTTGAAGAGGAATTCAGACTTTAAATGTTGAATATTTCCCTCAAAAACCTGGGCTTGACTTGGCCTTTCCACATTTAGCCTGGATAGATACTACCCTTCTGCCCCTCTCTCCTCTCCCCGTGAATCAGGGCAGTCCCACATCGTGGATGCAAGCAGGGCTTGGATCTAGGAGTCTGTCTTCCCTGCACCCAAAACTCACACAGGAAGCAAACACAGTAAGCACTGTGCTGTGTCCCTGGCCTCACCCTGGCCAACGGATGGCTATGGCCATCAGAGAGGTTCCATCATAACTACCTGTGGTTTTCTTATCAAGGATTTCCTCTTTCTTATCAAGTGTGTGAGGTGGTTCCTTTTTCTCTTCACTGGGGCCTAACAGAGAACTGTTCTCTTAAAATATCTTTGTGCCTGCCCTTGTCCTCTATGAACAACATCTCTGATCCAAGTATCAGGTTTGCACTAGTTATGTTGACCCTGACCTGCCAAGAGAGATTCTAGCTGCTGAATTTGAAGCAGGGTTGAATTTGAGCATGGCATCACTGTGCCAGGCATGCCTAAAATAAAATAGGGAACCGTAAGTAAGTCACCTTTTCATGAAACCTTGTGCAATTGTTTTCGTTTTTTCTGATCAACTGGTACATGTTCACAGTACATGACACTTGAGATACACAAGTCAATGAAATGCATAGTCTGAGAAAGATACACATCAAACTTCCTCAGAAATTATGTAACTTGAAGTAGTATTAGACACTTTAAAGATGAACCAGCCTGGAGCTGGAAAGGATAGCTAAGTGATAAAGAATGCATACTATTCTTGCAGAGGACCCAACTTCGGGTCCCCACATCTACATCAGTCTACAACTACCTTTAACTCCAGCTCTAAGTGGCATGATGCCATTTTCTGGCCTCCACAGACACCTATAGGTACATACACTAGCACACACACACACAGTTAAAAATAAAGTCTTAAGTAAACAAGCTAAAGAAAGGTGGGCTTTGTTATTCCTTGGTGTTGTGAGGTTGCCATGCGGGAGATCCAGGCTGGTATCTGAAGTTCTTCCTGGGGTAGCTCAGGTACCCAGATCTCCTCCAGCTTCACTTCACCATGGCCTTGAACTTGAGAAAGAATTTTTTTTCACTTTATTAATTTTTTTACATCCTGACTATAGTTTCTCCTCCTTCCTCTCCTCCCAGCCTTGCCCCATACATCCATTTTTCATCTTTATCTTTATGTTTTATTTCTTATTAAATTTTTATAGGAATGAGTTTAACCATGACATTTTCACACATGTACGTCCTTGTACTTTGTTCATTTCCCCCACCCCCATTACTCTCCTTTATCTGCTCCCTCTTCCCCTGGCCCCTTTATCCCGAATACTCCCAATTCAGCTTTCACTTGAGAAAACAGATATAGAAATAGATGCATATAAAATATGATTAACATGTGTGATATTTGTTTTTCTGAGTCTGTCTTGTTTCTGTAACACAGTGGTCTCTAGTTCCATTCATTTTCCTGACAATGGCATAATTTTGTTCTTCTTTATGGCTGGGTAAAATCCCACTTTATATATGTATAGTATTTTCTTTATCCATTCATCTGTTGATAGACATCTAGCCTTGTTGCATAACTTGGCTGTTGGAAATAGTGCCATAGTAAGCATAAATGTGAAGGGATCTCTGTAGCATGCTGACTTTGATTTCTTTGTGCATATAGCCAGGATTGATATAGCTGGATCAAATAGTAATTTTTTTTAATAAATAGTCATTTATTTTTGGTTTTTAAGGGACCTCCATACTGATTTCCACAGTGACTTCACCAGTCTGTATTCCCACTGCGGTGTATACGGGTTCCTTTTCCCATGCACCCATGCCAGCACCCCTCTTTTAGAAACTGCACGCCTCACTTCTGCTCACACTCCAGTGGTGAGAATCAGCCAAGAGTTCACACCTGGGTGTGAGATGAGAGTGCAATTCCCCTTGTGGGAGCTGCCTGCAGGGTGACATTACAGTGTTAGGGACTTCAGGCATTCAGTGAGCCGGGACAGGGGGGGTGAGGGAGATGTACCCTGATGGAGGAGAAATCCTGTGGTCCATGAAAGAAAAAAGAAAAAGAAAAGAAAAACTTGGTCTCGAGGCAGATGTCAGGAAGATCTTGATGCTGGTGCAGAGATGTAGAGTTTGTGAAGTGGTGAGCTGGCCCCGTGGGAAGCAAGGCAGAAGGCTGAGGACGTTGAGGCGGCTCAGCCATGGCCAAGAGTTAAGACAATAGCTCTATTCAGTCTGAGAATTGAGTCAATTCCAAATGGAAAGTGATAATTGAGTGGAATGGCCTAAAAGGCTAAAAGAAGATTTAGGATTTCGTTTTTCTTAATTTTAATAATAATTTTAATTTCTTTTCTTTTGATAATTGTTTTGAATAGTTTCAGATATTTAGATAAGTAATTTTGGCCGTTTTTACCCCTTCTCATTCTCTGCTTCTACCACTGAAACCCTTTGTCTCATGTCCCCTTTCTACTCCAATGTCTTCTTTGTGTGTGGCCCAGCGAATTTAATTAGGATTGCTTGCCCCAGTGCCGGGAAGGGATTCGAATTTAATGGAGCAAGGGAAACGTATCAGTGGTTACACCACTGAAGAATTTAGAACTCCCTCTCCCAACAACTGTTAATTGCCAATAGTACCTAAAGACTATGAAGCTCATCTCCCATCTGTGATGAAACAGTGAGGGGCCCAATCTGGTGCAGGTCTTGTGGAGATAAGCACAGCTGCATTGCACGCTCACAGGCAAAGACCACACCCAGATGACTTCCTTTTGGCATCCTATCCTCTGACTCCTGTGTCCTTTTGACGTCCTATCCTCTGATTCCTGTATCCTTTTGGCATCCTATCCTCTGACTCCTGTATCCTTTTGGCCCCCTCTTCTATGATGTTCTTTTATTTTTTATTATTTATTTCTCTCTATCTTCATCTTTATCTATATCTTTGCCTGCATTTGTGTATATCACATACACACAGTGCCTGCAGAGGCCAGAAAAGGGCATCAGGTCCCCTGGAATTAGAGTTACAGACAGCTGTTGGAAGCCATCATGTGAGTACTAGGAAACAAATGAGGACCTCTGCAAGAGCTGCAAGTACTCTTAACTGCTGAGCCATCTCTCCAGCCCCTCTGTGGTGTCCCACTGAAGGCTGAGCTCTCCACCATCACTGACCACTTTGGCCAATTACAGATTTCTACATTAACTGATGCCCACTGTCGTAAGGAGCTTTTCTGGTGATTTTGGATGTTATCCTTAGGAATACAAGAAAGATTCTTATTTCTTATTTAAGAAAATTTTCCACTCATTCTACATATCAACCACAGATCCCCCTCCCATCCATCCCTCCTCCTGCTCCCCGCTAAGGGGAGTCTCCTCCCCCCCAACCCATCCTCTATCCCCTCCTCTAAAAGGGTAAGGGCTTCCATGGAAAGCCTGGTACATTCAGTTGAGGCAGGACCAAGACCCTTCCCCCTGCATCAAGGCTGAGCAAGGTGTCCCACCATAGGTAATGGGCTCTAGAAAGCCAGCTCATGCACCAGGGATAGATTCTGATCCCACTGCCCACGGACTCCTCAAATAAACCAAGCTACACAACTGTCTCCTGTGTGTAGAGGGCCTAGTCTGGTCCTGTGCAGGCTCCACAGCTGTTAGTCTGAAGTTCGTGAGTTCCTATGAGCTTGGTTGAGTTGTCTCTGTAGATTTCCCAATAAAGACCTTGACACACACACACACACACCCCTCCTTGCTCATAGAATCCCTCTTCTCTCTCTTCTACTGGACTCTCAGAGCTCTGCCTGGTGTTTGGCTGTGGATCTCTGCAACTTCTTCCATTAGTTACTGGATGAAGGTTCTATGATGAATAAGGAAGATATATGTTGCACAATCATGTTCTTTGTCTAAATATATCTGTGGGAACACTGTGTGGACACAGAATTGTGTGAGGCAATAAAAATAATAGCTGATGTTTCCTGGCTCTTTCTATATGCCAGGCACATCTTTTAATCCCCTACAAGCAGTTACTTAAATCTCACTACAAAACACCATACCACCCAGACTTGCCTCAAACTTATATCTTGTGTCTACTGGGATCACAAGCATGTGCCACAGTACCCAACCTCAATTTTTATTCTGTTTAGATAAAGGTATTTCAATTGCTAGAGCCATTTTATAGTTGAGCACACTGAGATTCAGAGGGTTCATTCATTTGATCTGTGTTGTGCATGAAAACACGGAACTGGATTCCACCTGTTCAGACATCCCATCCTTACCTTTTACTTCTCTGCCACTGTCTTTATTAAATGAAAGAAAAAACAGTAGTAGATTAAGCGGGAGGGGGTCCTTGCCTTCCAGCACTGAATTCAGGTACCTGAACTGAGATGACGACTGTGGAGATATAAACAAACACACACAGTTGTGCCTGAGGAAGCAGGCTGGTAGGAGTTTGGCTCCCAGAAATTTTTGTTTTTGCTAGATAAAATGGATTTGTTTACAGTTTTAGTCAGAACTGTGAGGAGAAAACAAACATCTATTTCTCTCCATCTTATCCTCAACAATGCTTCAGCTTATAGAGAAGATTAAACAAGAAGCCAGTGGGTGATGGCCCCAGGGCGGAGGCATGAAAAGCTGAGTTCTTTCTTTCTTTTTTTGTTTGTTTTTTTTTTGTTTTGTTTTGTTTTTCGAGACAGGGTTTCTCTGTGTAGCTTTGCGCCTTTCCTGGAACTCGCTTGGGAGACCAGGCTGGCCTCGAACTCACAGAGATCCGCCTGTCTCTGCCTCCCAAGTGCTGGGATTAAAGGTGTGCACCACCACCGCCCGGCGAAAAGCTGAGTTCTGTATTCAGATCCCACAGTGGAAGGAAAGAACCAACTCCTGAGAGTCAGCCTCTGACTTCCATGTGTGTACCATGGCACATGTCCACCCCTACTCACTTACACATCCATCATGCACACAAATGCACATTAATAATGAGTATTTTTTAAATATTAAACAAAATCCTCCAAATATGCATATGCAAATTTCACCAAAAACTTCTTTCCTAGAGGACAATTACCCACATAGATCTCTCACCTCACACAGCTCCCCCCTCACACAACCTCCCATACCTCCTCTTCTGGCAATTAGGGGTTCAGACTATTCTGATTCCACAGCCTAGAATTTCTTAGAGAATTCTTCATTTTTAGGATAATAATACAAACTACCCTTTTTCTTTCTTTCTTTTTCTTTTTTTTTTTTTTCTTTGTTTGTTTCTTGAGACAGGGTTTCTCTGTGTAGCTTTGGAGCCTGTCCTGGAACTCACTTTGTAGACCAGGCTGGCCTGGAACTCACAGAGATCTGCCTGCCTCTGCCTTCCGAGTGCTGGGATTAAAGGTGTACACCACCACCACCCGGCTTTCTTCTCTTTTTCTTGAGACAGGGTCTCACTACTTAGCTGTTAATCCCACAGATGCAAGGAGAAAGACCATTGACTCAAAAGTATAACCAGATCAAAGCAAGCTTTATTCTGTGCGCATCAGAGCTGGTCCAGTGGCTGTCTCCCCCTAAGATGGGGTTCAAGAGATCAGCTGGAAAAAAATTTCTCAAGCCCCTTTTATAGAGCAAAACCATAGGATGGGAGATTTTGCAAGCAAGCCTGGTTACAGAAGTGAGACCAGGCCTTTAAGGAAACCTTCCTGTAATATTTATTACAGAATAGTCTATGATTACAGGGGTAGAGTGCAGCCCAACTCCAAGAAACATTAAGTTTTACAGTAAACAGAAACCTGACTGAGCTAGAATATCAAAATGGCTCCTGACTACAAAATGGAGTTGGGCAGGTTTCATAGACTATGTAGTTCTGGCTGTCCTGGAACTCACTATGTAAACCAGGCTGGCCTTGACTCCTTTCAGATCTGGTCTCTGTCTTGAGGGATTTGTGGGCTTTGTATCACTTACTGCTGTACTGATGTGAAAATCCATGAAACATGCCTGTGTTCAAAAGAATACTCTAACTAGAAAAGAAGAAGCAGAAATCAGCCAGGCGGTGGTGGCTCACGCCCTTAATCCCAGCACTTGGGAGGCCGAGGCAGGCAGATCTCAGTAAATTCAAGGCCAGGCTGGTCAACAAAGTGAGTTCAAAGACAGCCAGGGCTACACAGAGAAACCCTGAAGAAGAGAGGAGGAGGAGGAGGAGGAGGAGGAGGAGGAGGAGGAGGAGGAGGAGGAGGAGTCAGACGACTCCAGTTGGTGTCAAGTAACCGTGTGAGTTTCTTTTGAAGGCTTAATACAAGTGACTGAGGTGACCGAGTTTTTGTTTTTCACTTATGTGTTTGTTTTAAGACTGACTCTCATGGGGACTCAGGCTGGCCTAGAACTTGCTATGTAGCCGAGGAACTTCTGATCTTCCTGCCTCTGCCACCTCCTGAGTTTTTAACAGGTGTTCACCACCACTTTCACTCCAAGCAGTAGCAGAGCTACAAATGAAGGCTTCCTTCATACACTCTAAGTGAGCACTCTTCCAACTGAGCTACATCCCCAGGCCCAAGTCTCCATGCTCCACTGGGGGTGTCTTTTGTTTGTTTGAGATAATGTTTTTGCTACGTAGTTCAGGTTGGCTTCAAACTCACAACTCTCTGGTTTTGTGTACCATTGTGTTCATTATCAATTCATTTCGATTCTGACTCCTTCGCCCCTTCTCTGTAAAGACATTGCTGACTAACTGTCCTGTGGTTTGTTCTTAATTGTCCTAAAACACAGTCAAGGTTGATTTAAAGTAATCTTTTCACCGTTGGAAATAAAATGGAGAGATGGTCTGTCCGGTAAGAACACTGGCTGCTCTTCGAGAGAATCAGGATTTGATTCCCATCATCCACAAGGTGACTTACAACCATCTGTAACTCCAGTTCTAGGGGATCCAACACCCTCTTTTGATTTTCAAGAGCACCAGGCACATATGTGGTGCACAGACGTAGAGACAGGCAAAATACTCGTACACATAAAAAAAATTTTTTTTAGCGGATGGAGGTGCAGCTTGGTGATAAAGCAAGTTACCTAAGCATGTTCTAGTGTATGGACTTGATCTCCAACATTGAAAAAATAGGGAAAAAGAACTAAGAAGACAGAACATCTGTTTGTACCTTGGAGCCTCTCCAAGACAGAGAGAACAAGAGTTTCCAATTTTAGAACAAGGAAGGAAGTTCAGAGAGAAGTTCATAGTTGGGGTGAGTATACAACGGCTTTAGGGTTTGCTGATTCTGAAAATAAAAGTAACAGACAAGAGACAAAGAGTAGACAAGGAATGGGACCTGCAGGGTCAGCAAGGGAACAGAAGGCAGGACACTAGATAGGTGGAAACTTCAGAGGTGAACAATGTAGTTACTGAAACCATGTGACGTCGCCAGCAGATGAGGTCCACAGCAAGCTGGGCTCAGATGGGTAGAAAAGACTAATGGAAACAGAAGAAGGGTCTATCCTTCGCTTTGGTTTTGGGGGGGAAACAAAAGACACTGCTCAAACTGAGACATAAAAATAAAATGAAGAAATCAGGCCAGTTACACTTGTGATTCCATCACGTAGGTTGCAGAGGAAGAAGGATCAAGAGTTGGGCATCCTGGTTTATGTCTTTAGAAAACAAAAAAGCAAACAAACAAAAAAACTGGGGACTGGAGAGATGGCTCTGTGGGTAAGAGCAGTTGCTACTTAGAGGATCCAGGTTCAATTCCCAGCATCCATACAGAGAATACAACCATTTATAACTCAAGTTAGAGGTGATCCAGTGTTCTCTTCCAGCCTCCATGGGCACTAGGCATGCATGTAGTGTGGAGACTTACATGCAGGCAAAACACCCATGCACAAACAATTTTTAATGGAGCTAGAGAGATGGCTCGGCAGTTAAGATCACATACAGGGCATCTGGAGTCACATCAGGTGACTCAGAATCTACTGTAACTGCAATTTCAGGGAATTCAGTGGCCCCTTCTGAACTCCATGAGCACCTGAACATACATACACTCCGGCTCAAGCACACAAACACACACACACACACACACAAAACCCCAGTTTTAAATTGCAAAGATAGTATCAGATATGCAGACATGGTGGTGTCTTACGTGTATATAAAAGGAGAGAGGATGAGAAGGAGCGACAGAGAGAATATGTAAATGAGACAGGCACACTCCTAAACTTCTCTCCCTGTGGTCCTTCCTGTGTCAGATAATGAGAATTCCAATCTTCTAGTTTTGCAGTCTAAAATAAAATATAACACTATTCTCCTCAACTTCCTTTTCCTCATACCTCAGCAGATTATGTGGGTTTCCCGCTCACAATTCTCCAAAGCTGGCACACATCTCATACCCTCCACCCTCTCCTATCACCTGCAGCATTGCAAGGACTTCCCCTGGTTTCTCCTAAAATATTACCTTTAATCTGTCCTGGACATGGCATCATAATTAGTCCCTCAAAAGCCTGTCAATTCTCCTGAGAGTTGGGGGCATCCTGGCAGACAGGGTGACAGATGTAGTAGCCGTGAGGTGCCAGGAACGGCACCCACGCACTGTGCCAGCCTAGTTCGTCAAAGAGTGTGTGCTCAACCAGATGAGAGAGGGTAATGTGCCAACTTTGTGTCTGTTTTTCTTGGAAATCATTCCCTTGAGAGCAAGCCTTTGTCAGGAGCAGAAGGAGGGGCTGGTAAGGTGGCTCAGAGGGTAAATGTTTCTGAGCAAACATGACAACCTGAGTTCGATCCCTAACACCAACAAAAAGCCAGATGTGGTCGCTCATGTCTGCAATCCCAGCACTTTTACCTTGAGATGAGCTGCAGGGGAGACAGGAAAATCATTCAGAAGCAAGGAAACAGCAAGGAAGAACTAGAAGGAGAGGGCCAACTCATGAAAGTTTTCTTCTGACCTCCATGAGTGTGCCATGGCATACACATAGCACACTTGTGTACACACACACACACACACACACACACACACACACACACACTAAATTGACAAGGCCTCACCCCTAGCCGAGGAGTCATTGGCAATGAATGGTTTCTTGGAGAAGTAGAATTATTTTTCTGCGGAGGAATGATGACTGGTAGGTTGTCTATGCCCCAGTGGATGACTTCCCACACATGCATATACGGGCAGCCACCACTTGAACTTAGTGATTTAAAACAAACAAGTAACTAAATACAAAACAAAACGAAAAAGGAAGACATAAAACTTGGATGGAAGTGTGTTGGGGGAGAGTTGGGTGGAGGGAGTGGGGAATGGATACGATCAAGATACATTGTTTACATGTATGAAACCTTCAAAGAGTAAATAATTAGTATTAAAAATGTGGATAGGGCTAGGGGGTCTCTGTGAATTCAGGGTAAGGCCTGGCCTGCATAGTGAGTTTCAAGACAGCCAAGATTGCATAAAGAGACAATATCTCAAAACATAAACAAAGGAAGGAAGGAAGGAAGGAAGGAAGGAAGGAAGGAAGGAAGGAAGAGAGAGAGAAAGGAGAGAGAGAGAGAGAGAGAGAGAGAGAGAGAGAGAGAGAGAGAGAAGGAGAGAGAAAGGGAGAGAGAGAGAGAGAGAGAGAGAGGTGTGACTAGATGGCGTGGCATGTGTCAGCATGTCAGTCTATACTGTTGTCAAGTTATGTGCTATTGCAAGCATCCCTCTGATATTTATTTTCTTAAAAACCATGGGGAAAAGATACGGACAATCTGACTCTCTGATTGACAACTGTGGAGTCAAACAGACGATCCTTTTGCCAGCACAAACTACTCTGAATACTCGGCGGAGCCTTAAGGAAGCTGCACAACAGTTTCAGCTGCCTGCCGTCAGCACACAACTCTGGCTCCTGGAGATGCAGCCCCAGTCATAACTGTTTGGAGTGTCTGCAGTGGGCTGTCTCTCCAACCATTTCCACCCAGGCCGGTGGACGAACACGTCTCCTGGGGGTCCAGCCAAGAGAATATTGTGATCAGCGCAAAAGGGTCACTGCTGTAAGTGTTATGAATACTGTTAGGGGTATCCGCCATCGAAGATGACTGCGGCATGTGTTTAAGTCACTAGAAAGTAGTGGCCAGCCTGCAGCTGCACTGGGTGTTCTGGATCCCAGTGTCGCCCTGAGTCTTTCTCAGGGTGAGCTTTCATGCACAAAAACCATATCCGAGGCTGACATACATCAGTTAACAAAAACATTTAGCCAGAGACGGAACTACAGAAGTGAAAAAGCGAAGTTAGTACATTTAGAGACTCTCCCAGAATTATGGGTTTTGTTTTCATTTTGGCAGGTGGTGCTGTCTGTGTGCTGAGTTTTATGGCCTGAACGGTACTTCCATCAGGAAATCAGTTGTGCTAAGGTCTAGGAGCCTGTTACAAATTACAGTTGATACAGATATAGATACCACATGTTTATAAAAGTTGGTAAGTTTATAAAAAGTAATACTTTTTTAACTATTTATATCATATATAGCTAAAGTATACAACATGAAAACCTTTTAAAACAAATTTCATGCCAGGTAGTGATGGTGGTGCACACCTTTAATCCCAGCACTTGAGAGGCAGAGGCAGGCAGATCTGAGTTCAAGGCCAGCCTGGTCTACAGAGTGAGTTCTGGAGCAGCCAGGGCTACACAGAGAAACCTTGTCTCGATAAAACCAAAATAAATAAATAAATTTTGTATAAAGATAAATACAAGAAGATATCTTTAAAAATATATACCATAAAGTGGTTACTCTAGTGGCAGAAACTACCACACCCATCTTCCTACATAGTAACCCATTCCCCCAGGGAAATAGCAATTATCCACTCACATATCAAAGCTCATGATACAACACACCGCTATTAACCCCAGTCCTCATGTTATGCATTAGATCTTTGACTGCTAGCAAATGTATCTTTGGAGTGCACTCAGTGATGGAGCACTTGATCAGCATGCATGAGGTTCAATGCCCAGGTGAGACAAAAGAAACTTTTCAGCTTCTTCATATCTGTCCTGTTTCCACTGGAGAAGCAGAGGATCGTGGGAGACAGAAGGTCCAGTTAAAAGTCACTAGGCTGAGGCACCCGGACCACCCACTTTCCCATTGCAAACGCTTAATCTGTGTCTTGAGCTCCCTCTTGTGGCTGGAATGGGAAAAATCCCTTTAAAGTAGGTGTGGCGTGTCCCATCAACCCCCGCCTCCCCGCCGGCCCCGCTGGCCTCCCCAGTCCGTCCTGTAGCCGGGGGTTCAAACAATACAACTAATGCAAGCAACCCTGCAGCGAGTCAGTCACACACAAAAAGACAGAAAAGTGGGAGAGAGACTTGTCAGGAAGAAGAAAGCTTGAGGTGGATGGAAGAGAGTGGGGTCTTGAAAGTGCTAAAATCGTGTGTGTGTGTGTGTGTGTGTGTGTGTGTGTGTGTGTTTCAGTGGATTTTGTAAAATGTGGTGATCTGGCAAATACTTTTCCAGTATCCTGGTATCGATCCATCAGTATACAGACAACCCCCTCCTGGATACATTTGTGTTCTTGCAGACAGACAGGAGACAGATAGGAAGCCACAGGAACAATACAGGAGTCCTCCTTACCACAGTGGTGATTCATTGCCGCTGTCAACCATAGAATACTGAATGGAAAATTCCAGAAGTAAACAGACTATACCTTTTCAATCATGTGCCTCTCTGAGTAGTTTGATGAAGTCTTGCTCAAAGTAATACTCTGTCCAAAACAACGCTAATAATATATGTTAGGGGGAAAAACCTCGTTCTCCATCACTTTTATTACAGTGTTTTACGGGTGTCCTGTTTTATTTTTAGTGATGACTGCTGGTCCTTGTGCCTGGTTTATAAACTGAGCTTTGTGGTAGGGGTGCGGGCACATAGTATATATATAGAATTCAATACTCTGTGTGGTTTCAGGCATCTGCTGGGTGCCTTGAAATGAATTCTCCGCAGATGGCAGGCTGCTGTGAGCTTGTTCATAGTCTTCTTAAACTGATCAGAAAAGATGAGACAGCAGCTTGCACAGGAGATCTAGAGGGCCACAGACGTGCAGTGAGTACAGCGTGCTGGGTCCTGAGGAAAGGGGTAGGCACCGGGGGTTGACTCCAGATCGTGTGGAACCCTTTCAGTCTCTGCAGTTACTCTGAGAGAAATGGCAAGTAACACAGACTGCCCCAAGTTCAAGATACTTCCGGCAATGAGTCTTCCTAGACTTCCATTATAAGGCTGAACTACTCAAACAAGACATCTGTCTTTGCAGTCATCTCCAAACAGTCTCAGCCAACTTCCTCAGCAGCCTCCAGCCCCTTCCCTCTAGATCATCATGGCTAACAGCTCCATAATGAATTGACTCCTGAATGCCTGTCTTGTCAGGGGCAGAGGGGTGTCTCATGGGGCTCCTCACCATATGTGGCACAGTGACCCCCGAGTTATGCAGTGCATACCTCACAGATCTGTGCATAGTGTTCCTAACATAATCTCTCTCTTGTGTCTCTTCTGTTATTTCACTAGGTAATAAGATGTCTTAACTCTCTCCTCTCACGTGAAGGACAGGATAGCGTTAGAAGCACCCAGAAGAGGAACAGAAGCACAGCAGCTTCAATGTCATTCTTAATAAAGAAAATGAGTTGCTACAAAGGGCCAGGAAACTATGGCGGGGTTTTAGATACCAGACTGCAACTATGTACAGTCACTGAGATCAGATGAGGAACTGCAGCCCAGCTGGCTCATTGTACCGGGAGCTCCCACAGCCAGCAGAGTAATTATAGATCTACTGGGTGATTACCATGCAGTCACGGAGTCCAAAGCGATAATAGCAGGGTTCCAAACCCAGGCACTAGGCAATAACTGGAGACATGGTGATGATCACAGCTCAGAGACAGAGGAAGTCCCTGAAATGTTGAGCCTCAGGATGCCCAGGATAGCCCCACCAGTCACACAGCCTCAGAGGTCCCCTAACATTGAATGATTATTTTTCCCCCTTTTTTACGTAGTTCTTGGAATTGAACCTAGCTCCTTACATACAGATATCAAGGACTCTGCTACTCGGCCATGTCCCTAACTTCTCCCTGGTGGATTCTATGCAGGTGTCCTGCTGAGCCATGCCCCTAACCCCTCCTCACTGGGGGATTCTAGGCAGGGGCTCTATCACTGAGCCACACCCCCAGCCCCTCACTGGGGGATTCTAGGCAGGGGCTCTACCACTGAGCCACACTTCCAGCCCCTCACTGGGGGATTCTAGGCAGGGACTCTACCACTGAGCCACACTTCCAGTCCCTCACTGGGGGATTCTAGGCAGGGGCTCTACCACTGAGCCATGCCTCCCCCCCCCCCTGCGCCAGCATGTCTCTTCCTCACACCCAATCTTTTTGTTTTGTTTTGTTTTGTTTAACCAGGGCTATCTGTGTGGCCATGGATTTAAAAGTATCCACTGGTTTTATATCTAGAATCCACTTATGTCCAGTAATAAAGCTGAATGAACCATTGTTTACTTGTTTGAGACAGAGTCTCACTCTGTAGTGCAGGCTGGCCTTGCCTCTTCAGTGTTGGGATACAGTGTGCAGCTCTGTCTAGCTGAGTAACTACTGATACACGCTACAACATAAATCCACCTAAAAACACTATGCCAGGTGAAAAAGCCAATCATAAAAGACCACACAGAGTCTGTTCATAGGTTTCCAGAAATGTAGATCTCTAGAAATCAAAACAGAATAGTCATTGCCAGGGACTCAAGAGGGGAGTACAAGGGAACTCTGGGGAATTATAGACAATTCTAAATCTAGACTGTGATTATGGTCAAATAACTTCTTAAATACACTACAAATGGGGCTGGGAGTTTGGCTCAATGGTAAAGCAATTGTTTAATATATCTGAGACCCTGGTTTGATTCTCTGTCTTTGTTTATGACTTAGTTATACACACGCAATGGTAAATTAATTATATAACTCAATAAAGCTGTTATTTTCAAAAAAAAAAAAAGTATCCACTGGAGGCTGATGGGCTCACCAGTACGTAAACAACTGAAGGCAATGATACCCGGTCCCTCCCTGCAGAATCTGTAACCGATTGAGATAAGACAGGGCATCACAAGCCCCTCCCCCATCTATAACTGACTGACGAACAGGCCCAGACTTGTGTGGGTCCCAGCGCAGATGACCACTGCTGCTGTGAGATCCTGATTACAATGTCATCTAAGGGCTTTCTAAAGCCATGTCCCTCAATGATGTTGGCATGGTGGCCGTCGTGATAACTGTGGTTCCCACAACAGGAACAAAGTGGCTTGGGGAGACTGTCCGATGTGAAGTCTCTCCCAGGTGTCAGTAGCTGGATTGGTGGTTTTTTTGTTTTGTTTTGTTTTGTTTTTTTTAGCAGCACGAGGGATTTAAAGCAGCCACAATATTCACGATGATAGCTGAGGAAGCAGCTGTTTGATTGACAGCCCCGGTAGCTCCCCAGGGAGTGGCTGTCTACCTCCAGTGAGCTGCCAGAGGCCTGGCCGCAGTGTCACTTACAGACCGGCGGGATGCTGGGCTTAGTACCCAAGAAGATAAATCTGGACTTTCTGATCCAGCCTTTGTCACTGTCCTTCCTGCTCCCAGGAAGCCGCTGATATCATGTAGGCACAAGGAAAATGTCTAGACAGCTGTCAATCAGGCAGTTAAATTGCTGGTAGCTGAGGGAAAACATTATGGTAGGCTGGTTGAAAAGATCTGACATAGAAGTAATTAGTCATCTTCAGTAAACTTTATCTAAGAGAAGTTAACCTCCAACCAGTACCCTGGGGAGGGCTGAGTGCTCCAGATCTGTCTTGATTCCCAGCCTTTCTTTTTTCCTTTCCTCTGAGTCTGCTAGGCCCTGTGTTCAGAAACGATGGGAACATAAGTCTTTTTAACAGTTCCTGGTGCCGAGGAAAACCATTTTTCTTTTCTATTTCCTTGAGGCAGGGGTGATGCTGATCTGAGTGGCCTGTGCAGCCACGTGGGGACATGGTGACCTCTAGGCCTGGGATGCTGCCGAGGACCATGTCTGGGTTTGTGGTCCTGCTGCAGCCAGAGTCTGTGTTGGTGTTCATGGCCCTAGTTGCCACCAAGGGCCACAAGGATGCCCAGCTTTGGGGCTACTGCCTGTGGCCATGTTGGGGTCCGAGGGACCATGCCACCGAGTGACTGTGCTCTCACCTGTGGCCATGGTGTCATCTGTACCCAAGCGACTGCCGGGAGCCATGTCTGGGTCTGTGGCCCTGCTGCAGTCAGGATCTATGTCAATGTCCATGGCTCCATTCACCACCAAAGGCAGTCCAGATGCGTGGGGTCTGGGCTGACACCCGAGGCCATGTTAGTGCCAGAGTGTCGTACTGCCACCAGGACCATGTAGATCAGGGTGGCCAGCAATTACTACCTGGAGCCATCTTGACATCTGGACCCCAGCTGTGGCTAGGGGCCATGTCTAGGTCCACAGCCCTGCTGCAGCCAGGATTTCAGCATCCACATAACTGTTATGCCCAGATCGAGGGGGACCCCCGAAAGACCACCACCACGGAGACCAAATCCCGCATGTAAAAGCAAAGAGCCTTTATTTCAAGCTCCAGAGTTTGGTCCCTCTGTCTGTCTGATGCAGCAGTGAGAGTAGAAAGCCCTGAACTCAACTGTGGCAGAGTTTTTATCATAGCAGAGGTTGGAGTGAGGAGATTTCCAGGGTCCAGGACCCTGACTCGCTGACAATTGTCTAGGGGTATCTGTAAAACAAAAAATAGGGCCGGGCGGTGGTGGCGCATGCCTTTAATCCCAGCAGTTGGGAGGCCGAGGCAGGCGGATCTCTGTGAGTTCAAGGCCAGCCTGGTCTACAAAGCGAATTCCAGGAAAGGCGCAAAGCTACACAGAGAAACCCTGTCTCGAAAAACAAAAAAAACAAACAAACAAAAAAATAGGTGCGTCCTAGACTCAAGGACATCTGGCCACGTTATCTAATGGTTGGAATGTTTGAGATGTCAAGTACTTCCTCACCCCTGGGTAGATCCCTGGGTGGTATCAGCTTTAGGCTTTTCCTGGATCTGGGTGTTGCCTGCCAGTAAGCCTGACACAGAAGCTGTGTCTAGGCCCCTAAGCCTGTCATGGCTGCTGTGTGGTCAAGCTGTTTTGGGGCCCCTCCACATAACAAGCTGGGTGTCCTGCATATAGTTGCTGACTCCAGCTTCAAGTGTTCTGATACCCTTCTCTGGCCTCTGCACACATGCACAGGCACACAGACAGTGCACACATGTGCCTACGCACTCACACAGACACATCACACATAAATTAAAAAACATAAAACTTTAACAGAAAGATTAAAAGGAAGGGAATTTTGTCACTCGTGTCAACAAGGATAACTCCAGAAGACATTATGTTATGTAAAATATGTCAGGTCTCTGGCTTCCTTTGGGTCGTTTTGAGTGAGGGTTGGGTAGGGAGGCAGAGTCTCACTCTATAGTCCCAGCTGCCCCTGAAATCCTGAGTTCAATCCCCGGGGACCTATACGGTGGAAGGAGAAAATGTGCCTGTTGACCTTCACATGTATGCTCTGGGACATGTATTCCCTCTATACACACACACACACACACACACACACACACACACACACTAAATAAATAAATAAATAAACAAATAAACAAATAAATAAATAAATAAATAAATGTAATAAAATAGCTCTTTGAAGAAACAAGGATTTTGTAAAGGGCTGAGGCTGGTGTGGTGGCATGTATTTGAATGTAATCCCAGCACTGGGGAGGTAGAGGCAGAAGGATCAAGAGTTCAAGGTCATCTTTAGCTACATGAGACCTCGTCTAGAGGGGGAAGAAAAACGATTGCAAAGATGTTAGGCAGCTCTTGAAATCTAAATAAAGGCTGAGGGATGAGGCTACGAGGACAGACTTGGTGGTTTATGCCTCTAGTCCCAACACTCAGGAGGGTGAGGAAGACGGGTTGTCGGGATTTCAGAGGCAGCTGCGACTATGGCGTGAGACCCTGCCTCACTCAAAGCGACTCAGAGGAAGCAAGACAGGATACGGAGCCAAATGGAACATCCTAGTGCGGAAGATGCTCGTGTTTAGGGCTAGGGGTGTAACTCAGATGTTAGAGTACTCGCCCAGCAAGCACAAAGCCCTGGGTTGCATCTCAAGCACCACGTAGGTAAATTAGGTGTGGTGATACAGACAGGTAATCCCAGCACTACAGAGGTGAAGGCAGGAGGGTCAGAAGTTCAAGGTCAGCCTGAACTCCGTGAGATACTGCTTCAAGGTAGGAATGAAAGAATGGAGGGAGAGGGGAAGGGGCAGAGGGAGGGAGGAGGGAGAAAGGGAAGAAAGGGAAGGAGGGGACAGAAGGAGGTGAGGAAGGGGGAACTGGCAACTAGGAACACCACCATTCCTTGTATCTCTGCCTTAGCTCCCCTCAGAGAAGTCCCACATAGGACCCTAAGTTGGTGGAGTCCAGAACTGACTCTAAAGAAAACACTCAGTATGTGGGAACAGTGGGCAAGCAAGGACTTTGGCTTCCAAAAAAGGAGGCAAAGCAAGACTTCCCACTGAGCCCCAGATGGATGGAACCTTCTTTCCAAACAGGAAAAGATCGTCTATGCACAGAACCAAAGATGGCAACCATGCTCTCTCTGTCTCTGTGCACACCAGCCAAGGCGAAACCTTAAATAAAAGCTCCTGCTCCTCCTGCCCGCCCACACACTTTCTGCCAGGTGCCCAGAGAAGACTTTTTTTTTTTTAGTGACTAAGAGACTGACAGACTTGTGGGTGAGAAGGTTGAGCTCTCCAACATTTCAATATGCAAATTTTTCAGACATCAAGGTGGAAAGAATTTGCCAGTGACGATCCGCTCACGCCCTGCTTGAGTTCTTCCGATAGCAGCTTGCTTACCCTGCTTGGTTTTAAAGTAGCACGTCTTTATGAATTCTCTGATAATTCCGTACTTGCATACACTGTATTTTGATCGTACCCACTGCCTCTCCTCCCCTAACTTCTCTCAGATCCATCCTTCACCTCTTCTAACTCCGAGTCCTCTTGTTTTGCTTTTAATAACCTTTAATAATAACGCACTGCTCACATACTCGTCTGTACAGGGGTATACCCTGGAGCTTGGTGGACTTGCGAGGTGCCACACCCTTAAAGAAAGCTGACTCCCTCTCCCAGAAGCCATCAATTGCCAACAGCTCCTCAGCCGGGAAGGGGAGCTGGTGAGCCCTACACCTGCACGCTGGGGCTGGGTTGTCGGCTGCTTGACCTTGCTCAGGCATTCACAGCCTCTGTTGAGTTCATGAATACAGCAGTCCTGTTGTGTCCAGAAGAAACCGGTTTGCTCGATCTTCCCTGGCCTCTGGCTCTTAGAATCTTTCTGTCTCCTCTTCCACGAGGATGATCCTTTGGCCTTGGAGAATGCGTGTGATAGAGACATCCTATTTATGGCTGAGCAGTCCACACTCACTTATTCTCTGTATTTTAATCAGTTGTGATTTTTCTGCCTTAACTGTCATCCACTATACAAAAAATCTTCTCTATTGATGTCTGAGAGCCACACTGATTAATGAATATAGAGATGGAAATTAGAGAGCAGCTTGATAGATACTATGCCCATGACTTAGTTAGGGCTTCTGTTGCTGTGATAAAATACCACGACCAAAATCAACTTGGGGAAGAAAGTGTTTATTTTAAGTTTACCCTTTCAGGTAACAACCCATCAATAGAGAAGTCAATGGAAGGGAAGGGAAGTGTAGAGAAATGCCTACTCGCTTGCCTACTAGCTTGCCCTTGTGACTCACTCAGCCTGCTTTCTCACACAAATCAGGATTCCCTACCCAGGGGTGGCACTGCTTACAGTGATCTGGGCCCTCCCACGTCAATCATTAATCAAGAAAATACCCCAGAGATCTGCCTATAGGCCGATCCAACAGAAGCATTTTCTTAATTAAGATTCCCTCTTTCTGGGGCTGGAGAGATGGCTCAGAGGTTAAGAGCACTGGCTGTTCTTCCAGAGGTCCTGAGTTCAACTCCCAGCAACCACATGGTGGCTCACAACCATCTGTAATGAGATCTGGTGCCCTCTTCTGGCCTGCAGGCATACATGCAGGCAGAACACTGTATACATAATAAATAAATCTTAAGAAAAAAAAAAAAAAGATTCCCTCTTCCCAGCTGTGTCTAGGTTTGTGTCAGGTTAACAAAAACCAAACCAGTACAGTCCAGTTAGCAGAATAATAGTAGCAGGGCCTGAGAGCTCCCCCATCGGTTCCTGGCCAGATTCACAGTACCAGGTGCGAGCTCCCTTCTAAGAATATTGTTGATCAGTTACGCATGGGAATGCCTTTCTGTTAGGTAAAAGCTGAGCTCTAGAACTCCTGTGTCCTGAGAAGAGATTGCAATTTCATTTCTCTGGATATAACTCTTTCATTTAATCATGCAGGTTTGTTGTTTTATTGCTGTTGATTATTGGTTTTGTTCATGTTTGAGACCAAATAGCAGAACATGAAACTAACCACTGACTAATTTTACATTTTTATGTAACTTATACTTACTGCACAGTGTGGGTTGGGGTATGTGAGGGCCAGAGGACAACTTGAGGGAGGCAGTGGGTTTCGAGAGCTGAACTCAGGTTGTCAGCCTTGTCAACAAGCGTCCTTACCCAATGAGCCATCTCACTGGCCCACCACTGTTTTAAGGTGGGTAATTTGGTGGGTGTGGTATCTTCATATGTTACCTAACTGCAAGACAAAGTCATCACCCTGAAAGGAGATCCCATCCCCTTAGATTCCCTGGCCAGCAGCTCTCAAAATCAGCGATCCGCTCTTGTTGGCCATGGATTTTGACATACATGGACTTGTATGCCCTTCAACTTTGTGTATTTGTGTTCTCTCACCTGTCATAGCCACCCATGTCCCAGGTATTGATACTTCATCCCATTTTTGGCTGAATAATATTCATTTTTGTGGGATGCTGGGGTGGAACCCGAGGTCTCTCACGTGCTAGGCAAGTGCACTGCCGTTGAGCCACACTCTCACTGGGGCATTCTAGGCAAGCGATTTATTACTGAGCTACATCCCTAATCCCCTTTCCTTTTATTTTGAGACCAGGTTTCACTAAATTTCTGAGGCAGATCTTTCGATCACTCTGTAGCTCAAGCTACCCTTGACCTTTTATCCCCTCCTGTCTCGATCTTCTGAATAGTTGGGCTGACAGATCTGTACCACTATAGGCTAAATAATAGTCCATTGCATGGTCATACCACTTCTTGCTTACCCATTCATACACTGATGGGTTATTTCTAATAATCTTTCCAACTTCCTTGTGGAACCCAAGAGTTACAGGGTTAGGCTGTGGGGCCACACATCCACTCTGCTACCCCTTATTTGTGAGATGGTGACCAGATGGCTACGCATTCACTGAACATCTGTTTTCTCAAATACAGAACGGCAGGAATGACTGTGTCTGACTCACAGGATGGGTGTGAAGGTCGAGAGAGTTGATCTATGGTGAGTGTCCGTGGCCCTGGAATGACCGTTAACTCTTTTCACTGTTAAGAAAACTGAAGCTTTTGTGCAGCCAAGTCACAAATGCACTGAGAGGGACTCAGAGTTCAACCCCCACACGTCCTACGTATAGACCTAGTCCCTCCTCCTCCTCCTACTCCTGTTTTCTTCCTCCTCATCATCCTCTTCTTCATCCTTCTTCTTCTTTGTCCCTCCTCCTTTTCTTCCTCCCTACTCCTCCTCTTCCTCTTCCCTCCTCCTTCTTCTCCTTTTTTCTTCTTTTTTTTGGAAGTCTCCCCCCCCCCCCCCCAAACACCTCAGAAGCCATAATAATGGTGACAGCAGCTGAAGAAATGATGTTGTCAGAAAGGAGTAAGATACATGATGAAGTGCGCATGACAGTATACCCAGTCACGAGAAAGAAACGAGGACTGGTGTGTCTCTGTTCTACTTTGCTTCTCCGTTGCTGTGATAAAATGCCGACCCAAAACACCTCGGGAAGGAAAGGGTTTGTTTGGCTTACAAGCTGAAGTCCATCGTGGAGGGGAAACCAGGGCAGGAACTCGGAAAGCAGAGACCGTGGAGGAGTACTGCTTACTGGCTGGCTCTCCATGGCATGCTCAGTTTGCTTTCATATTGTGATGGTTTGAAAGAAAATGGCTCCCAAAGGGAGAGGCAATATTAGGAGGTGTGGCCTTATTGGAGGAAGTGCGTTACAGGGGCCTAGCCTCCTCACGGGATCAGGTCCTGAGACAGAGAAGGGGCGTCGGTGCAAGAGAAACTTCTGACCACCAAGTGGATTGCATTCAAGTGTCTCCAAAAAGCTGGAGCCATCTTTATTTACTTGTTAACAGAGTTTTTCTTACCAGGGTTACATAATAAAACCAGTTTTATTATTGGTTCCTATTTTTGAATTTTAAGAAATACATTATATTTTAAGAAATACATCACAATCATTATGAAAGCCCCATTTGTTCCCTTTTATGCTTCCCCAAATACACTTTCCCACCCCCTGCATAACCTTATTCTAGACATGAAGTTCAGCACTTTCGCGGGCTTAACTAAATATCGAGCCAGACACATCCTGCTCTTACAGTACTTATGTCAACTGGAAGCTACTTGTAGTAACAAAGTTAAAAAGTAATAAACATCAGTACAGTGCTTTAAGGACAACAATATTCAAACCCAAACAATTCTTTCAGGTCTGCCAGATTCGCTTCTATACAAGAGGGTCCCATGTCTCAATCTCTGTAAAAGGCAGACTCTGATAAGGCATCTTTTCCCATCTCACTACACCATACTTCTTTCACCAATATAAGCTCCTGTGTACGGTAGAGATGGAGCTTTCCATCCTATATTTTACATTGCATTTTTCCTATTGGAATAGACTAGATCTCATCATTGATTCTATATGATTGGTTTCCAGGGAACTTAGTCTCAACAGTTGGCACTATGTGTATTCCTGAGACTTTTTCCCTATTCTGTGTATGCATGCCTTACTCTCCCTTCCAGAACTGTGAGACATGATTAACTTCCCAAGTGTTGTTTTCTCAAATGTACCTGTCTCTGTTGGGTCAGAAAAGCTCCCAGGATTAGCAGCTGTAGTTAGTAATTCCAGATAAGATATTTGAGAAACCTGAGCTAGTGGGAGCTCATGGACTCTGAACTGACAGTTGGGGAACCTGCATGGGACCGAACTAGGCCCTCTGAATGTGGGTGACAGTTATGTGGCTTGGGAAGTTTGTGAGCCCCTAGCAGTGGGACAAAGATTTATCCCTAGTGCATGAACTGGCTTTTTGGAACCCATTCCCTATGGAGGGATACCTTGTTCAGCCTTGATGCTGGGGGGAGGGGGGCTTGGTCCTGCCTCATCTTGTTTTTGTTTTTTTTTTTTGTTTTTTGGGTTTTTTTTGTTTTGATTTCTCAAGACAGTGTTTCTCTGTGTAGCTTTGGAGCCTGTCCTGAATCTCGCTCTGTAGACCAGGCTGGCCTCAAACTCACAGAGATCTGCCTGACTCTGCCTCCCGAGTGCTGGGATTAAAGGTGTGCGCTACCACCAGACTTTGTTGACTCCCAATGGGAGACCTTACCCTCTCTGAAGAGTGGGTGGAGGATGGGGAGGAAGTGAAGAGGGAATTACAGTTGGTATGTAAAATGAAAAAAAAAAACTTTTAAATTTAAGAAAAAAAGAAAGAAAGAAAGAAATACCCAGAAGGCAAACCCAGAGTCATAAAGCAGATTAACAGGGGACAGAAGGGGTAGAGAGTTACTTCTCTGTGGCGCAGAGCATTCTATGGGTCTGGGGAGATGGCTCCTACCACACAATGTGAGAACCTGAGTTCGGATCCCTAGAACCCATATACGCTGGGCAGGGTAGCATGTGTCTGCAATCCCAGGGCTCCCGCAGCAGGACAGGAGATGGAAATAAGAGAGTGCTTGGAGGCGCATGGGTGAGCTAGCCTGGTGTACACAGCTAGCCTGGTGTACACAACAGCAAACAAGGTGCAAGGCAAGGACCAACACCTGAGCTCGTCTTCTGGCCCCCACACCTGTGTTGTGACAGGTGCACTCTCCCACTCAAATGTGTGCACATCAAGCACACACACACACACACACACACACACACACACACACACAATTGTAATAATGTGCACGTGGAGATCAGAGGATACGGTTTAGGAGTTCGGTTCTCGGCTTCTACCTTTCTGAGGCAGGGTCCCTCTTGTTTCTGCCATGCTGTGTACTCCGGTCTATCTGGTTCACAAACTTCCAAGTGATTCCCGTAACTCTGCGTCTCCTCTCACAGTAGGAATACTAGGATTTCACACGCATCCCACCACAGCATCTGGCTTTTTTTTTACAAGGGTCCCGGGCATCCAACCCAGGCCTTTAGGCTTGCAAGGCAAGTGCTTTTACTCACTGAGCCATCTCTCTGCTCCTGAAAAATACTTAGGAGATGGCAATGCCAGCAAGAAGCTGATAGAACATCCTATCTCAAAACTGCTGGCTGATACTGAGGAGCCTACTTGCAAATTTCCCCTGATAAAGGGGCTTGGGTGTTTCCATTCCTTCCTCCCCCAAATCAGCTCTGGTGTGGCTTCCTCTCACATTCTGGGCTTCTAACCAATATTTATTTATTTGTGTATTCATTCATTAATTTATTTATTTATTTATTTCCTTCTTTCATTCTTTTTTGTTTCTTTTTTTATGCAAAGTCTCTCTATGTAGTCCCGGACTGTCCTCAAACTTGACATGTAGACTAGTAGGCTGGTCTTGAATTTACAGACATCTGCCTGCCTCTGCCTCCCAAGGGCTGAGATTAAAGACATGTGCTACCACACCCAACACAATATTTCCTATAAAATTACTTTGTTGCACTCTCCAATGAGCCTGCAAGGGAAATCAACAGAAAGAGTGGATGAGAAAGACAGAATGTGCATTTTAAAATTCAGGAACTGTTAGGTTTTACTGCCTTTCTCCTAGTTGGTGTCAAATCACTCCATGCCTGCACGCCTGTCATGCTATAAATAAAATGATTTAATTTTTATCTCACCTGCTGGAGCTAACGCATCTGCAGCAAGGCCCACACATATTTCCTGCCAAGTTCCATTCAGAATCTTACTGCTGTGCTTGGAATCACCCCAGCAGCTTCTGTTGCCTGGAAATAAACTCTGAACTCCCCACCACCATACTTTAGAACACTGCAGAGCTCACTCTGCCTGTTCCCAGACCCGCGCTTTAGCAGTTCTCTAGCTCGCTCCAACCAGCCCTTGCCGAAATGCCCTCAGAGTCTTCAGCCATGTACTGGGCCTTTGCATTTGCTCTTACAAGCCTGACGGCCACTAACTACAGCTTCTTCTCATGCTCCCTCTTCCACCTTTTGTTTCTACCTCAGAGCACCTCTCCTGAGCTCCTGGAGGCTGGAGAGATGGCTCAGAAGTTAAGAGTACTTATTGCTCTTTCAGAGGACCTGGGTTCAGTACCCAGAGGACCTGGGTTTAGTTCCCAGGACATACATTACGTCTCACAGTCTGTAATTCCAGTTTCAGGGGATCTGATGCTTGCATACTGCACACACATGGTGCTCATACATACATACAGGCAAAACACTCATACATATACATCAATTTTTTTATTAAAAAAAAAAA